>WURT03611661.1:0-20381 GCA_009936505.3 Holothuria glaberrima
TCATTCATTCATTCATTCATTCATTCATTCATTCATTCATTCATTCATTCATTCATTCATTCATTCATTCATTCATGATATTTGCAAAAATGACATTGTGGATGCAGGTATCTAAAAATTGAGTGACCATTTGGCTAACTAACGCCCTAACTGCTATAAATAACGAGTAGCTAGCTGACATCAATAACTACTTTAAAACAATGAGACGTGCCAGTCAAAGCCGTCGGAACCGGGGCTGCAGCCCCAAGCATTGTCACTTTCAAGGTTTCTTTGTTCTTAAAACATGCAAAAATACCTTAGAAAGTGCCAAATGATAGAGGCGGGTGGGTTTACGGCACTCTAGTTGGTTGCATAATTACCGAAAGCCATCACGATCGAGGCAAACCTTGATGTCAAATGGGGGGGGGGGCATTTCCCCCTCCCGTGCTAACCTATTTCATACTTTGAATTAAAGTACAAGAGATGATCATCCAAAGGAAATGAAACTTGAAAGGGCGTTTTCCTTCTCAATTGAAATATTAGGTTTTTAATAAAACGACTGTGTAGCCTACGGGTTCCGTTGACAATTTAGTGGTTAGAATAGCCCAGACGTTTAAGACAAGAAAATTTCTAAGTTACATTGGAGAGGCGGATCGGGTGGGGTTGGTGGGCCTAATCAATCTAAAGACCGAATATTGTGAGGAAAATGTGACTGTGCTGAGACTCTATGCTGTCACCCGAGAAAAATTTTACAGTCATAAAAATACATATTGTGTAATGATCTAGCGCCCTCACTTGCAGTCAGTTGTATAACCCTGCATAAAGTCGACCTACTTTTGTGTAGGTGTAATACAGTTGTCTGGCTACGTTATCTTTAATGTATCAATGGAAGGAGCACAGTTCGATGCTAGAATTTAGAAGGAGGTTAGGAATGGGGGTGTAGGAGTTTCCTAAAACGGCAATTCTACTTATTTTGAATATGAAAATAAATTGTTTTTTTTAATATATACAGCATTAACTATGCTTTAAAACCAGTCATTGTACGAGGCGAAAACTAAAACGTCCAGGCCCATATTCGTTTTTGATGTGTTGAAGAGGACCACGATAAGGGAGTTCGGAAGTACATTTTTTTCAAGACCATATAGTATTAGTTGTTCACAGTACAGGTCATTGAGAACTATGGTGAAGACACCCTTCACTTGTCTTCAAATTTCTGTTCGATGCTATGTTAGTGATGAACGTAATTCTCGAGTATGTACTGTCTAGTTGACAGGCGCCCTCATTTTGTAAAAAAAAGAAAAACGTGTGAGAAGTGAATATCTTACAAACTAAACTAGTGACCATGACTAGGGATTTTACTATACCAACAGATGGAGTCGACAGATGTTTTCTCAAAGATGCAAACACTTCGAGCGAATGTTTTGTTGTCTTTCCACAATTAAACATCATACAATTCGACCTTTTCTGTCCAAGTGTTTGAGAGATTTACTTCAAAAGAATTTTTCTTTCAAAATGAGTTGTCTTTGACCGGGAATTGATGTCGAAAGAACCATGACATTAAACTTGAAACTTGTACCCGTTAAAAAAAAAGCTTAGTCTCGCACAGGCAGTCTCTGTGGTGGAACACTTTCCTTCTCAGCATGCACTGCATACCGAAGTTACCAAACTCACCTATGTAACCATTCTGAAGAAATCTCAATTTGTTTAGTTCTCGAGTTAACAAAAGCTGGGTTACCACATTCAACTCTCAAACGTAAAATTGGAGAAAGCCACGGAACAAGCATGTCAGCATGCGTGACGTAATAGATTCACATTAATGACCAATGTTTTGCAGTTCTTCATTTTTCAACCTGGTGTTTTGACATTGGCTAGGATAGATAGCTCGTTCAACATTTGAGCGCCCAAATTTTATTCTCAGTATTAATGCATCAGGTTTTAATACTGATAGTAAAATGAAAGGTTAATTTGAAGAAAAGACCGACACATTTATTTTCAATTTTGAAGTCCATGACATCACACTTGCCTGCTTCACGTCCACTTTTTGTAGGAAATGTGATAGCCTTAATCGCTAATATCTCCGGAGAACCAAAATAGTAATTGATTAAAAGTTTCACCAGAATGCTTTAAATTTCTTCTCTCAAAAAAGAAACAGTGTGTCTGGGAGTATTTTTCAACTTCATACCCCCACCCCACCCTTACGAGTCATTAAGATGTTGCTAACGGGTGTTTCAAGTAGACCGCACAACTATCTTGTAAAATATGCCAAAACCCCAAATTCGTGTCTAGTATTTTAAGTCGGAATAATAAAGGTCAGTAGGCTAATATTACAAGCACAAAGAAAAACCAGGAAATTGTTTGCTCGAAGAACTTATATTCACTCCAGCACCCACAGTGGTTGTTTCGCTTTATACTTATTCGCCATACTCGAAAAGCAAACAAAGTACATTCACATCTGCTGAGGAGGTTTTGCGGGGAACGAAGTTTCCAAGTGAACTGCAGCCTGTGAGTATTTTACAGATGTTTGTAATGCATCTTGTAACTCGTCTTTGACTTCTACAAATGTGGGTAGTCTATTCAAAAGAAGTGTCGTCGGAGCTGTGGAAATCAAGGGTCATTGTATAGGACCATTAACACACGTTTCTGAAGCCGAAGCTACTTTCACATATATGTCATTTATGTATTGCAGAGGTTTGGTCCTTTATCCTGTGTTTTTGTAATTGTCAGCAAACTTTATTGAAAAATGAATCGTAGCACAACAGGTATTTATCACATATTCTTCGTCAGAACATGTTTTATTCTAATTTACTAACCATATCTGAACGAGAAAAGGAGACGGTCCCCTTCTTGGTCACGCTTTCTCCCCTCCGTTATGACGCCAATGTAGACCTATCACTTTTGGTGGAAAATATCACATTGGTTAGTCAGGAGTCTCATAGATGTTTGCTCCTAAATAAGTGCCTGAAATAGTTATCATTAATTTTGATAAGTGAGTTCGGTGATTCGGTACTTCCGGTGAGTTCATAAGGTCAGCTGTAACTTAACAACTACCCACCCTTTGTGCGCATGCGTATGATACCCCTGCACCTACATCGGCTTCACACGTAATACCAACGACAAATGTACATGTACGTCCAAAAGAGACACATAGGCACACTCAGCAACTGCCGCGAAGGTTAATGGCACACTTCACCTTTGACCTATTCCCATAATGAATCTTCTACTTAAGTTATTAGATTCTAGTACAGAGGAGACCTCTCTGGCTGGGGTCCGAGGCAATTGTTCCTATCAATATGCGGCCCTGGCAACCTGCAGCTTATTCTGAATATACCAGCAGAATCTACGATGAATGCAGGTCAATTTCAATAGATAATACACAAATAGATGGTTTTGAGAATTAAAGTATCAACTTTCTAAATATTAGTGTTTTGACCTTTATCATACAAGCCTGTTTTAACGAAATGGTTTTATTTCAATCTGTCTCTTGGGCAGGTGGGTGTCAAATGTCAATGTGAGCTTATTTTCACCCTTAAACTATCCAATCAACAAAATTAACTAGTACGGTATTTAACTTGAGAGGTTTTTTGTTTACTATGTCAGCATCCTGCATATGGCTCCTTTCGTACACCGTACTTTCAGGTACTTTAACTGACTAATACAGTCTTCTACAACTGCACATTTCAAGTACGACTAAGAGGCCACTAGAAGAACCAGATTTATTGACTGCACCTTACACGTGAAACAATTCACTTTACTCACAAACCACAATATATGAATAATTTCCTTCTTGAAGGTGTCTTGAACACACTTTGCGCCCACATATAGGTTTAATAGTACCGTACCCAGGAAGTTGGTACAGACCTACCACAGGGGCGCTTACAGCGCCAGCCTAGTCTTTTGGCACCAAGATTGACTATATAGTTGTCTGCCTGTGCTGAGTTCTACCAGCATGACACAAGCCCACTAACTGACTAAACGGAACGCACCAGCTGTTAGAGTGCAGCTTACCAAGAATCTTATTGCAAATATGCCTCCCACATCCCCTCCCCCCAAAATGACACTTTTCAGGACTAGTTATAAGGGTAGTATTTATTTCGTGATACCATACTTTATACAAAATTTAAAATGAACCGTCGTAAAATTTGAAAAAAGGTGCTCAGTGGGCTAAAATTTATGGTTCTCCTGAATCGTTATCTGAGATTCCGTTCATGATCGAGCAGTCTACCTCTTATCGGTTTATTCGTCACCCCTAGCCTACAAGATATGCTATGAACTATATACAGAGTTTAACGACTTTTTTTCCTGTTCGCATACGATTTTATTGTACTCTATTTCTGTGGACTCACTTTGATTTGGACAAATTTAAATTTAAACATTTAAATTTTTAACATTTTGGAAGATGGTATAGGAGGTTATACAGAAGACGTCACGAAATGAGGCGCCACATGATATTTTATCAGACGTGAGCTTTCACACACTCCCTTCGCCCCCCCCCCTTAGTCGGGCCTCCATACAATGAGTACTTCCAAGCCTTTACCAGTGAAGATTGCAAAGTTGTTGCACAAGCTCTCCGAGGTCAGTTTACTTTAATGTGTACAGTAACCAGTAACTGTGCTTCTTAGTTTCTTGTAGCTCCATGAACAAACTTAGCAGTAGGCTCATGTAATGCATGGCGAGCACCATAATACACAGCACATTAAATGAGTATACTGTGACCATCGCAGTGTAATGCCACCGATCGACAGTTTCGCAGGCAACTAAGGGACGGAGATGGGGAATTTGCCGCACAGTCAATGCCTTGATCCTTTACTTGCCCCCCCCCCCCGTCGGCTCTTTTACAAAAGCACACAATTTACAGGAGCATTGCAAATTTACTACTTTTGCTTGCCTCGTCCTTCGCTTGTCTCCCTCTCTTTTTTGACATCCTGGCTGCTTCACTGGGGGCATGGGACAAATGTCCCCATGACTCATTAGCCGCGCAACTGCCTCGGACATAACGAGAAACAGGAGTCAACTTTTTCGATCTTTGAATTAACAAAAAAAATGTAGACACATCAGTAGGCTTATACGTCTTAGAGTATAAGCTGTCATTAAGTCCTTCAATGCTTCACCGTTTTTCTTGGTTTAATAAAAGATCTGACTCTCCTTGACGGAAATCCTGGTTGGGTTACTTACGTGGTGATCAGAGTTGAAATCAGCTTCGTGGAATAGATTTCCGACACTGCCATAGCAATATTTCAGACGTGTGTCTCTCCTTGCACAGTGCACACGGTGCCCTTTGAAATCGCCGGATTAAAATACCAGGATGTCTTCACACCCACCTGGTGAACCATGCTACATTAATGTTATTAAGGCGTATCATTTCCGACAGACCTGCATTATGAGACCCATCGGATTTAGTCCATGTTTCTAGTTTTTGACTTTGAAATCAACTGTCGAAATTTTTCCCGTCCTGAAATTCACATCAGCCAGAAAAGACATTCAATGAGGGAGGGGTGGAAAATTTCATGGACCAGTGGCTGGTGGAGATATTATTAGCCTCATAAACGGGGAGTAAAATTCTCCAATCATGGCCCTACAGAGTCTAGCTGGGACTCTGATAATACGCTCCTCTGACTATATCCAACTGCAACTGAAACTCCTAGAAGGAGTTACACCCCGAAAGACATAAGATCTAAGGGGAACACACGAAAATGAGCTAGTTTTCGTTCGCCAAAAAGCACACCGTCAAAAACAGTGCCTTAAAAGTAGTATTGGAGGTCTCATTGTGAAAGAGCGTTTATGTTAAGTGTATATGAATAAGGGTCAAAGAAAAAGTTGATGTTGTGAAGGGGTTTCATGAAGGGGTAGATATATGTCATCAGATTACGGGTTAGAGGGATTCGTGCAGTCTTAAAGTTTGTCCCCTTCTGGCTCGGACTTTAAAACATCACGCTATCGTAATTTCTTGCATGGTGGTAATATTAAAAAAAAATATTCTCTGCTTATAAAGGGCTCTTGGGTCGACATTAAAGCGATTTACACATCTTCCACCACACGCCTTTTCTACTCGTTCTCAAGCACCCAGAGGTTATAATAACTGGTATAGGTGTGCCACCTTTAAGGGAATCCCTCAAACTGTTCTGGGATGGTGTAAACGCGTTAAATGCTATGCACTATCTGACCATTCAGTGTATATACAACGGGTCCAAATATACCATACACTCTAAAAATGTCCGGATAAAATTTGAACCCAATACGGATCGGAGGGGCACCTACACAAATCCGGGTCATTTGCATTGATCATATTCGGATAAAAATGATCCAGTCTGTATCATTTTTGATCCAAATCTGATCAAATAAATGATCCGGATTTGTGTAGGTGCCCCTCCGATCGGGAATGGGTTTAAATATTATTCAGACCAACTTTTGATAGGGCCCATATAAAGCTAGAAGTCTGCAGTTCAGGTTAGTTTCCACTATAATCCGCATTTGTATGATAACAACTAACAGTTCGTTTCTTTTCACTTCATTAAAATATCTTTCTTAAAGGTCTGTGGACATGTAATAAATTCAGTTGTTCTACTTAACAAAGCTAGATTAAGATCCCCTGTTCAAAAATCCGGTGGAATTATTTGAATATCTTTTGCCGTTCTCAAGATATTTCTCTTCAAAGGTTGACCATTTGTGGGAATTGTTTATTAGCTATGCAAAATTATGATGTGGAGTGTTGCACAGTGTACTTATTTATTTTGTTATTCCTTTATAAATCATCTGTTAACTACTTAATAGCTAGTTTCTAGTTTGGTGTTTAATGTGGATATTTCCAAAGAACTAAATAGCTACTTCCAAAGACCAAAATTAACCACTCGGGGTATCCCAAAATTACAGCTGTCCATGGAATGAAGGCTAAACTCACAAAGGATAACATTACACCCAGTTGACAGGTCCCTCTATGTGGGTCACAAATTTGCATAAAGTAGCTCATGTTTATTCATGATGTAGGTGAAAAACAACATTGTCTTGTAAAATGGTCAATATTTGGTGGATTTTAACGGGAACTGCCGCTATTTTTATCATTTTAATGCTTTTTACCTCAAATAGACAAGCATCACGTTTACATGTCTATAGACCTATGTCTACAGACCCTATGTTTGTTTCATGACGTGTTTCTCTTAATTTACAACATTGTAAAACCTGAAAGCGTGTATCCATGCAATACCCGGTTCTCAATTTTGCTGTTCTTCTTTCCTGCGGAGGAAAATTCCCGTACTATTTTGTCTTTGGATTGTGGTTTCTTAGAAAGTGTTTAAGTTTCCCTCATGCACTAGAAACAAGTATTATGAAGGCAATCAGAGGAGATATTTAATACCAAGCTTGTTCCAAATTCTTTGCAAACATTAATTCTGTAAGCATCTAAAGGTTGCACATTCTTGTGAGAAGTTCATTGAAAAAATTAAACGCAGAGAATTTTTCAGCTTAGTTAAAAAAAAATTGTATAAAACACGCTTCGTTAGGGAAGCATTAATTTGCATACTTTATCCTGTATATTCATATGTTTTCTAACAGTATCAAATTTCTTAGCTAAACTGGTCAGTTTATAAAATAACAAAAGCATTTTGAGGCGTCAATGTGAATATTTAAAGTACATTGTGAAACCTATGTTGAGGAAAAGTGGAGGTGTTTCGGGACAAAAATAAGGCATTCTGCCTTCAAAGGGGACTTTCGTGAGTAAATATTGGAAAACCTGCTTCTGGTAGGAGGGAAAATTTGTGGAAAGGTTTTTTTACACCTAATAAAACAACCGAAAATGCCCCCTCACTGATAAAACACGGCCTCAATCCTTATTTTTTTCTAGTTTCCATTACAAGGATTTGTCAAGATGTTTTATTCTGATATAACATATTAATAAGTAATAATAAAACCACTTGTTACCTTGTACGAAATTAATAATAAAGAAGTGAAAAAATTGTCACTTCATTGTTTAAAGAGAAAACATATGAATCAAAATAGGGTGTGTTACGGTACTCCTCTAAACTTGTCTTTAATTGGGTCAGTTGTTTTATCGCATGTGACAGTCAAATTCTACATTCAAGCAAAAGAAAAAACTTGTCTACGACACCTCCTGGGCAAAACTACTCTGAAGCCTGTATTGACTTCAAATTACCAAAAACTGCCAAATATACAGTACTATATCCTGTTAAGTAAACTACAGTCTGTGGTATGTGATGATTTTAACGCTGCTGTAATGTTAATGTGACCTATCTGCTATAACGCTCTAAAAACACTTGGGTCACGAGGAAACTGAACCAACATTTCGGGTAAAAAAATTAACCCAATTTGGGTCAGATAAAGTCTTATTTGGGGCATCATTTGACCCAATAATTTGAGTCCTTACCCACTTTGGGGTCAAATTGACCCAACTGTTTTCACTGTTATGTACATTACATTTCAATGATCTGCACAAGTATCGTAAACCAACCAGGATGGTAGAAAATTGAAGCTATTGCTTGAATTACGTCAATCAAGTACATTCACCACTTGTGAGTATAGATACCCATGATTCCTAAATATGGTTAGGATGAACCTGATATGGCAGCTACTTAAGCTGTTAAGAAACCTCAGAAACTTAATATGTACTTTAACTAGCCTATTTAATTCAAATCGGAGCACTGCGTTTGCCCTTTACAAGACTGGGTAATCATAGTGAGTAAAATCATCCCATAAGAACACAGTATAAAGATCAAATTCGATTTTAATACATATTTCTAGCTTGTACACTATTCAGATTTTGAAAATGGTTAATTTTCTTTCAGCTTGCTTCCTCGCCTTAACCTCGAACTAATTAGCGTGTTCGATTTGCTTCCCCTGGCTTACTCGAGCTTCCGGCTAGGGTCACGATGGTCATGCGCAGTGGGGTGAAATAAACAAGGTTTTACCCTATGTATCGGGGAAGTTGGTTCACAATAGCCAATGGCAGAGCCCGTACAGCTGCGTAGAAGAGCGATCACCGGTACGTACGTACTACAAACGTCCACTTGTACGGTGAACGTTCATTGCTTCGAAACAATGCTCCTTTGGAAAATTCTCGAGAAATAACACTTGAGTGACTTTACTTATTCCTACATCAACCGCTTTTCACAAGTCAGAAGTTTCAACTGTATTTACATGATCAAAAATTGTCCACGAATACGTGTTGTTTGTTTAGCTGCCATGTTTTCCCAAAGCACGATGGGATACTTCCCCAAGTAACCGACTCGAGGGGTCGCTCACTTGGGGCCTGGCGCGAGTAAGCGCGAATGCTGACGTCACAGGCTAATCGAACGTCGTCGCGCCAGACACAGTTAACTCGGGCGAGTAATCGAACACGCTATATGGCTGAAAGTCTACAAAACGATTGACCGTAAATGCGAGTTTCCTTTTTATTTTTAGTTTTTTTTTTCGAGTGATTCCATTTAAACCTGAAATTACACTCTTTTTGGCTTTGAGCTTCCACTCTTTTCTCTTTTCTATTTTTTATTTCTTTGGAATAGTAACCATAGGCACCGACCATCTCTTTGTCACCATCCTAGACCTCATTGTCCGATGTACATTGAACTTATCACTTGAAATTACTTTCCAGGGCTTCCTCTTTATCCGTTGCTTTCTAAAATTACAAGAAAGTAATGAGAAATTTCTCTAAAATCTTTTGGAACCACAAAGCAAAACAACAAAACCAGCTGAACAAAACTACTACATTATTCATCAAATTAAGAAGGATTGTGGCCGAAATGGAGAATTGCATCTTTATCAATAAACCCACTGTTTTTCACATTTTTTAACGTTATTCGTTGTTTCTTAATCTAGACCAGTGGTTCCCAGCGGGGGCGTTATCGCCTCTGGAGGCATTTTCTCAGCTAAAGGGGCGATGAGAGTTATAAGGAGGTGGCAGGGGGCGTTTTCAAAAAATGAGATACTCAATTTAAACCGGGGCTTTAGAAGATTCCAAAAGGTCTCCTCTAGCTGAGCTCTCAAATTGGTTGGCATAAAAAGGAGACAAATGAAGTCAAGAGGTCAAGGAGGTATAACTCTCCCTCCTCAAATTTTGTGAATTATCTGTGCTTTCAGATACAACAAAATCTCATCTACCATCTGATAGTGTTTAATTTCATTTTGTTGGCGAGAACCCTCATATTCCCAACAGTGGCAGAAGCGGTGATTGTAAGGGCCATGGCTAAAAATTGCTCCTGTGACCAGATTAAACCTCGAATATAGTTTTTTCCTTGCTGTCCATAGATGTGACATACTGCCAGAAGTGACAATTGTAGTTAACTGCAACATAATAGACAACTTTTGCCATGTACTATGAAGTTGAAAGATAAAATGTTTTCAAAAATTCAAGTTTTTGGTGCGCCAATTTCGTCTTTCTCATTATTTCTTCCTGTGAAACAGCTTGAGTGGCATAAGTTTTTCAAAGCCCCATGTCACCTCAACTATCATTTTTTCCTCCCACCCACAGGGTAAGCCCAGTGTAGCAGTAAAGGGGACTCCGTTAGTTACTATTGAAAAAAGAGTGGTCTAAGGGTGATTTTTGTAACTTCTTTGGTGTTTTTTTTTTTAAGGTTGTTAGGTAATCGGAAGACATTCAAAATTTGACTGACAGTGCCTCATGCTTGTGTCGACAATATCGTAAATACCTCCAGAGCTTCCGGGGCGTCTCCCCGGTCCACCACTAGAACTTTGCCCCTGGATCCCCTAAGGGGACCTTTGGGTACGGTCCGCACCTCGGTAGGATTCTGGCATATGTTTAGTTCCAAAAACATTCTCCGCTCCTGACTGCAATCGAGCCATCACGCTTTCATAAATCGTGTGTTAAAGATTCGCCATCTCAAAATGGACTGTCAGCTCTTTAATCCCCGACCGCTGTATGGTAGCACCCCGTTTTGCTACTCTGGGCCAAGCCCACACGTAAAAACGATGTATGTTGAGGTCTACCCTTTATTTTAACATATATTATTGCTGTTCCATCCATAACAATACTATGCTATAGACGGGGCGGTAAGTCGTTTTCTCAACCCCATTTGGTGAAGGGCGGTGGGTGATTAGCCGAAAAGGGTTAGGAGCCACTGATCTAAGCAAACTTCCTCTAACTCACACAGCCAGATGTGCATTAACAATTTTAATGAGGTACGTATTCCGTTTACACACGAGGTCTAAAAATTTTTCGGGTTTTCTTCTTCTTGTGATCTTTTTTTCCCGCCATAGCGCGGGTCACACTACAGCGATTTCGGATCTGATTACGGTCCGATTTTTTTGAGTTTTAGTTAGAATCTTCTCCATCTCTGGGCGGAAAGAGCCACAAATTTGCCACTCTGTGTAAATATATGATTGTATCATATGACTATGAAAAAGAAATGTATACTAATTATTTCGTGACGTCACATCAACGGACAGCTTTTATCGGATACGCGTAGTCCGATAAAAGCTGTCCGTCGATGTTGCGTCACGAAATAATAAGGTTACATTTCATTTACATAGTCCTCTGATACAAATCATATATTTACACAGAGTGGTAAATTTTTGGTTCCCTCCGACCAGAGATGGAGAAGATTCTAACTAAAACTCAAAAAAATCGGACCGTAATCCGATCCGAAATGGCTGTAGTGTGACCTACACTTGGTTTTGTACGGAGCTTTTAAGGTGTCATGTTTTGTCATCAGGAATTGGGTCGAACAATTAATAATATTTCATACCTGTATCGGAAATGTGGACACAGTATCTAATTTGATTTAAGTATATGTAAACCTATCACATTATAAAAAAAAATGAATTGATATTTTACTCTTTAAAATATAAGAGAAATATTAAGATTTATAGGTGCTATTGTGATGATCATGCAGAGATGGAAAAGTTGTGGAATTACAGAACACCATTTCTACCCCCTATGGGAGCATTGTGCGAATGGGTGGGGGTAACCCCCACTTTGTCGATTCTCAGAAATGTAAAGCCACTTACGATACTTTCAATAGAAGTGAATTCCTCAGTAGAGACTGGGGATCGAAATTACTTGTTTTTTACCGATTTAGTAAGCGTTTTATTTGATCTCTAACAACTCATGGCAGGATGGGATCGAAAGAGCAACTGTTATTGTTTTCTTTTTTTCACATTTAATTATTTTTCTTACCCTCCAGAAACCGATTTGTTAAGGTTATGTGACTCATGGAAGTTGAAGGTGGAATGGCTCCACAGCAAAAGTCACGGAGAGGTCGGTAGGTGGTGTGGAAACCGTCCAGCTGGTCAAGTACTGGTCAAGTTTGTTGTTTTGGATTTACGAGAGAGGAGCAGGAGGTACATGAACGGCATCTGTCCAGGTACCGGTGGAAACAGTGCGTATGATGAGAGTCGTACACAAACGTTTATTGTCGACATCCGTACAACAGGGTCGAAGACAGGAAAGTTAGGAAGGCGACTACAGGGAGGCGGTGGGCGGTTTCCCAAGATGCTGGCAGCACGAGGTGGAAATACTTTCCCTTCAGACACTAAGATTACCGCTTGAAGACCCCTCTAGCGGATAGACCCTCTCACGTCCTCTAGAGAACTAATCATTTCTGAGTAAATTTTAGCACATAAACCATGTGTTCTCGTTTCAAACGGCGGAGCCCTTTACCTTTTACTTTATAATAATCGCTATATCCACAGAAATTAATCAAATAACCCTGATGAAGTTTTGGCTATGTGAGTATTCCATGGTCCATTTACATACATGTCCGCGGACCGTCGCCTTGGAATCTAGGTCAAAGATTATTATATACCTTGTCTATACGTTGGTGGGGTTTCACAGTAATGTGACGTTTGCAGTAAATCACCACATCACAAATAGGCTTCACTTTCTCAAAGGGGTGTCATCTGGCTTTGAAAAGTGTTTCACTGTCAAAATACAAAACACTGGTGAAGTAGAAGTTTAATTCAACTTGTTTTCTCTAGACTCAGGCATGAGCTAAGGGGGGGGGGGGACAGGGCGGACATGTCCCCCTAATATTTGAGAAATTGCCCATTGACTTTGATATTTCACACAGTAAATTATGTGAAAATGGGGTCATGCCTCCCAATAGTGAGAACAAATCGCCGCCCATGGGCCCAGGTCATACAAGGTCCTGGGGGCGAGATAGCTTTCATGGGGTGATATTTAATCAAATGCATTGAGGCAATGGTGATTTTTTTATTTTCCAATGGGATTTTCTAGGGGGCATCCCCTGCCTCCCATACCTCCTCCTTGGTTACGGGCTTGTTCAGGCCCTATACCTTGTATCCTCCAGATAAGACTGATTGGCCATGGTTCAGCAGCCTGCGTAGTGGATTTATTTGACTTCAACCGCAGTCTCTCCAATTTTTGTTGCCTAATGAGCTGAACGAAAACTTCGCCCCGTTAGTTAATCGTCAAAACTTCTCAAAGGAAATGTGGAAAAACTAAACGAATAGGAGAACTCACTTCAGTTTGAAAGAGATGTGTTCTTGCCGAGGACATTCTGTAGATGTTCGGGGAAATCTTACTAAACAATTCTGAAATTTATTGAAAGATTTTTTTTTTGTAACATCGGTCTAGGTTCACATTCACCGAAGGTTGCTTGACTCTTTCTCGACACCATAATCCTTTCAGATGTTCCAAGAGCTGAAACGGTGTCAGTGGGTGTAATTCTTGCGTAGGCCACTGTAATGAAAATGAGTAAGGGTTCACTAGCACAACAATTATCGTAGTCCCCTTCCCACATAAGTCAAAGGAAGGTGAAATAAACTCTTTTTCTATGTCTTGACCTAAAACAACCTGAAGTGATAGGCTACATTTGTAACAAATTTGGTTCGTTTTCTCAATGAGTAAACTATTGATGACCTGACTGTAAACAAATTGAGTAAAAAGCTATCGATTTTGTTTTGGTTTTTCACTATGAAGCCCCTCCACGAGCTGCACTGTTTAGCAAAATTCATGGCTGCTAATTTTTTAGACACGCTTTCCTTATAGGGCCTACACCTATGCAAGGAACTGGCACAGCATCGCTCGAAGTCTTGCGAAAGAGTTTTAGGCAAACAAAAAAGACGCTAAATCATTGTTAATTACGAAATCAGAAGACCTTTTCCTTATTCTCCCTTTGATTTGATTTGTTTTCTTTGTTTATTCTCGTACATGGTCACCAGCTTAGATAACAGTCTTCTCTGTTTTTCTAGTGCCCATTATATGCTGTCTATAAAACTGTACTATAATTATAACTATATCCTAAAATTACTTGTGACAAAACATACGAAAAAGAAATTTGAAATTGAAATGAATACGCCAACATATTTTTTAGTCCTCATCTTTGCACATTTGTGCTTATTTTGTTATTACATTAGTTAGAATGGAAATATATGCACAAGATTGCTGATTCTTATACTATTGCCTCATTGATCTGTATAATGATAATAATACGAAATCGAGGATTTTAACAGATATGCCTATCGGTGTTGGACACTAATTTGCAACGTATCGAAGTTCCTCGAGCTTCTAACGTGTAAGAAAGAAATGTAGACCTACCATCGGGTTAATTTTTGCTGATTTTGGTGATTAGAATTTTGAATCGATTTTATTATCATCTTCTTGCCGGTGTAATCATGAACCCTACTACGTATAGTTAAATTCCCAAATTATTTTGTATTGCAGGTAATGTGGTTGGAATTGAACGCGATATTTAGAGTAATAATTTAACTTTCTGTGGCTTTAACTGTTTATGTTGCTACGTAGTAGGCTGTATACCCTCGAAGCGGACTCTGTTTGCTCAGCCCCTCTTTAAGGCTTCTAAATCAGGAATAGTACTGAACGAGGAATATTCCTAAGCGCGTGCTACTTAGGCAACAGGCTGTATGACAGACCTATTTCTCCGATCAGATGACATGGGGAACCTTGAAGAGTGGCCGAGCAAACAAAGTCCGCTTCACATGATACTATTCATGAGGCTGTTAATGCGGTACTGCCGAGCGATGTTTCTGACACCAAATTTTGCACACCGGTTTGTCATAGACCCAGTGGCGGATACAGAAATTTGTGAAGGGGGGGTGACTATCGAGCTGTGTCCTGGAGGAGACCTAGGGTGTAAAGGGAAGTTTATCCACTTCACTTTGGAAAATTTTGTTTAATTATGTGTGCTCAGATGCGAAATGGCGCAATAATTGACAAATGTTTTGTCATATTTCAGGACCTGAAATAGTCCACAGATTGGACAGTTGTACGGATTTTTTCCAGAAATCAGACAGAACTTCTTTTTTTCTCATCTGGACATTTCCACCTTCATCTCCACAAATTTGGTACTTTCTAGATACAGCCTCTCAACAGGGGCGGATCCAGGAATTTTTTCAGGGCGGGAGATCCGAATGTTGGATAATGAACTACCCTCGGATGCAATCTGGTGCATAGTGGCTTTCCCAGGATTTCTCTCAGGGGGCCATGCAATATGTTGTATGATCGCCATCCTGGGAGGGATCTAAGGGGAGAGGGTTTTCCCCTCCCCTTTGAAATTTTTGAAAAATTAGGTGTCCTTACATGTAATCTGGTGCCACATATGCTACCTTTTGAAGTAAACTTTGTGTTAAAAAATTTACGTATTTTTAGGAACTAAAAAAATCGGCATCAGTGAGGGGGACATGGCCCAATGATCACCCTGTATACGCCAGTTCTGGAGATACTTCTTCCAGTTCCTGGATTTCCCAATATTCCCGAAATTATTCTCTTTCCAGAAAGTTTCCAGAACAGCACCAAAATTTGCCGAATTTCGAGTAATTTCGGGAAGAGTGGAAACACTGGCTGTACACCTCTGCAGCTTTTGAAACTACTCAGTCTCATGGAGACAATTCGCTGGCGCATGTTTTGAGCTATAATTCAAACTGGTAGGGTGTATAGGTTGAATGAACTCCTCCTCAATTTGGACACTTTTAGGTCTAAAAATGAAGATTTTTAGGCACTTTGGCCCAGTTTCTCCGAATGGAAAAAATCCGGGTTGAATTTTTTTGGTGGCCAAGGGCAAGGGGGTCCGGACCCCCTGAACAACCCTGGATCAGTGCTTGCTCAAGTTTCCTTCTCTTCTTTTTTAAAATATAATTTAACCTTAGTATATTTACAAAATTGTCATTTAGAAAATAGGTGCCACAGTTGGTGGTGGTGGGGGTGACTAGTCATCCCCTGTATCCGCCCCTGAGACGGTATCTGATACTGTTAGGTAACCTTGTGCATGTCTGATGATTACACTGCGGTATATCGCGACATAACACTGTGGTATATCGCATATTGCTTTCGACTGAAGGTCACAATCATAGACTATCCAGCTGAATCCTTCACCGAATTCTCTAGCAACGATATTCTTACAAGTAACTTTTGCTTTTAATCAGTGTTGCAGATAACAATGTTTACACCAAGTTACAACAATCTTCTGTCAGTTGCAAAATGCTTTTCTGGCTTCATTTTGCCTTTGTTTACAAATGACAGTTTTCTGATTAGAGCAGATAGACGATCCTTCGTGAAAAAAGTGCATGTGCGTCATTACACCTGGTTCATGTGCATTTTAAGAGCGTCACAATTCACATATGCTATAAAGGCCTACACCGTGAAGGGAGTAGATTACACTTACGTCACAAGGTGCTAAATTGAGTTCACCCTGAAAAAAGATACAGTAGCCCCTCTCCCTCCGTAAGTGTCACAATTCAATATACCATCATCAAGTATTATAAACGGTACGTTCGATTTATTCTAAGATTATAGCGAAGTCAGGGGACGGAGTTTTCCCTCCCCCACCCTCTCAGTCACTCGTATCTCCACTTCTTCCTGAACCGGGAGCTGTCTAAATTGCAAAATGCGGTTTAAACAGAAAAAGAAACAAATAAGTGCTCAACCTTTAACTTGAGGACTTTTAGATCTTTACAAAGGTTGCTCTGTATTGTGAAGGAGATGATCTGTTCATCCCATCCCCTTGAGCATGTCCTCTCAAATAATTTATTAAAAGCCCTATCCTGGTCCCCTGATTTCGCCCGTATATATTATCTACACAAATGATAGTCTTGGTAGAACGACTTACCTCTTTATCATTGCTTCGAACTTCGAAATTGAACTCACCGTGACTGCATCCTTGTTTGTAGTTCTTGCTCCCAGCTTGTCATTCCCTCGTTCCCTCAGTCACAAAGATCATATCTATCTGCCCCAGTCAACCAAACCCACACTTACCTCATTTAGGGCGGCAGTGTTGTCTTGGGACAAAAAGACCTATCGGTGGCAGTGAGAGGCGTTTCCGTAAAATTCTGGTCTTCCGAAGAGCAAATGTCATTGAAAGTTCAGTGGTAAAACAAAAATATGGCGATTTAACGTTTATCAAGAAGTTAGCAGAGAGTTCCGTGGTTTGAGACAGGGGCTTACGAAGAATTACCCCGGTGTTCTGGACGCCAAACTCCAAACTGCTCTTTTAAACCAACGTGGGTGTGTTGTTCGATTGTTGCTGTTTCTTAATATTAATTAACGAATCAAACTAATGAAAGGGCAAAGGACTGACAGTCTTAACTCCAATACAAGCTTAGCGACGATTAGTTTAAATCATAGAACGGATGCTGCCTAAAGTGATTAAACGCAGAGAAGAGTCGGCTATCTTTTCATCGCATTTTTAGTTGTCAACATGTGATTCATCCTCTCCTACCGGATCACAGAGGCTGTTATTATTTGTTATTCTAGCAAAACCTCCAAAAATTAAAGTGTAATATCCATGTAATTATACCACCATTCCTATACAATACTTAGATGTGTCGTATACAAGTAGGCTACGCGCGAAAGCGTCTCTCACCCACATACACAAGTAGGTGGAATGAGAAACTGCTACCCCGGAGATGATTCATGTTTAAACCAGGAGCGTTTTGGAACTGTTTATCGTTGGTGTAGGAATATTCCTGGTGAAAGTGAACAGAAGTATCCCACGAGAGTAAAACAGCGACTGGTAAACGAACAACTACAACAACAACGACACCAACAACAATAACAATAATTACAAAAAGGTCGAAATTCGAAAGGATTCTTGGAAAACAAATACAAAACTTCTCGGTGTAGTGTTGATATGTATAGCTGATAGTGCAGAAGCAGAGGTCTAATAAAAGATCATCTACTTTTGAGACAAAATTTGAAATGTTGATAACACGACTTGAGCAGACGACAAAAGATCCGAGCCTTTTTGGCTTTTCAAATGATAATCTGAAGTCTGGAAAATTCTTGGGCTGCATTTTGCCAATGGGCAGATAGGTGGTTGATTTTCCGGAGAAAACAAAGTATTGATCACCGTGTAAATCATATGACCTGTGCCCTTTAATCGAGCTAACTTCTTAATTTTTAATATTTTATCTTCAAGTAAGTCTCTTATTTATTCCAAGTAGCGTAAGTCTCGTGTCAGATAGGTTTTCTCCATTTCACTTCAGCAACTGCTATTCATTAGCCTGAAAAGGAAGGATCCGTTTGTAGTTTGCACCGCCAGGATAGTCTTCGACTTTGGCGCCACCTGCAGAGAAAATCATGGAAAAGTCAGGACACCATACTGTCTGTTTTTTATTGCAGTAAACCGAAAATGCTGCCCTGGGCAAAGCGCCCTTTCCAACCTTCCAGCCTGTTTGTAATTGTGGATCCAAATGAAAGTACTTTTAAACTTTGAATCTTAAAGATAGGCCACCTTTAAATGAATAAAGAGTTGATGGAAACTAGTTTCTGTCTTTCACCTGCGAAGTTACAGGACTTACACTGTAAGCCCCCTTCCCTCACCCGGTTAATACCGTACACTATCCTGTCACTTTAAGTCGGGTTCCTTGTATTGATCGATTGCTGTTTACACCGACACCGATGTTACTGCTACAAATATTCATGAGATATCGTAAGATAGTCGTATCAAGGGTTTGCCTCTATTGGCAACTCCCTGGTCCCTATAAGCCCCTCCTCCTTCCGCCCGATTAATATCGTACTCTATCCCGTCACTGCAAATCAGGTTTCTTGTATCGATCGTTTGTTGTTTACAACGATGTTACTGCCTATAAATATTCATGAAATATCGTAAGTTAGTCGTATCAAGGATTTGCTGTTATACTAGTAGCGGCACCCTGCTCGTATTATGAAACAAGAAACAACCATACGGACATAACCATGGTAACTCTAGAGACGTAATCCTCCATGTATACAGTGTGTAGACGATGACAGCCGTTGGAAAAAAACGAGAGGAATGACAGAATGTAAAGATGTGAGTGCTAAGCCATATACGTTTACAGTGGTGTCGGGCAGGACAAAGCACCCCTCCGGAGGACGTGGCTTCGAGAGGCCAACTCTACGGTTTTTGGTTGGGTCCACTCCAGAGACAACTCTCCTCTGGGTTAGCAGGGGTAAAAATCTGAAGCTATGAGGAAATTAAACATATGGGCATTATAAGGAAGCATTTTACTATCTGAAAATGAAATTAAATAGAGGCCTCGAGAGGCTAGACATTTAACTGACCACAGAACTTCTTTTCTTACAGCCAGCCGATTTCGTGGTGCAGGAGCCTTAGTTACGGGTGGGTCCGATTGATAATGATAGGGGTTGCATAATTATGGAGAATTTATTCACTGTGTTCTTCAAAAAAATGATAGGTAACTTTCTGTGATGGATGGTCCCCTCCCCAAAAATTTTACTTGATCTTCCTGAATGCAAACTTTATTCTTCGTTTATAACGAAATTATTTTTCCTCCCTCTTTCATGTTTATGACGTCATTTCTTTATTTGTTGTTGCATTTCATTTTTATTACATTTATGGGCTGAAAAGTGGTACGGCAATGGTAGGGTAGTGTGAACAGGGAGGGGCGTGAAGTACTTGCCCTTGTGGTTCCGACAGTCCTGGGTGGTAGTAAGAAACTCTAGAGGAGTAAGTAACCCGAAGTAACTCCAAAAGCTGTTCTTGGGTAACAAGTACGGAGAAGTATAGAGATCACCGTGTGCAACATGGGTTTTCCCCTTAACCTTTTTGTCTTTTCTCCAAACGGAAGAAGTTTCACTTTGCATTTAGAATAATTTCTGTCTCAGAAACATTCGTGTTACTTTTCTTATTATAATTGAACTCTGAAGAATAAATGTGTTATACAGGAATGAAGTCAGGCTTTGCTGGGATGATGGGGTGGGGGCAGACCACACTACCCAATGACGCCGCAGAGGCACCGCTTGAAGCAAAACCATCCCTATTTATGAGTGTCCATCCAGGGCCACTCAGGATGTTCCATCTTAATGAAATCTGCAGGTTAGGGGCGGGGACAGGAAGTCGTTTCAGCATATTTTCCTCAAACTGTTATTTGGTGACATTAGGTTGGCTCCACTTAAGCAGTGGGAATTAAACTCCAGCGCCTGTTAAAGCGTCTGGTTCTATTAACCGTTCCCCCTGTAATAT
>WURT03611771.1:3822-20381 GCA_009936505.3 Holothuria glaberrima
GAATACAGAGAGGAGATTGGAAAACTAATCAACATGGTGATACATTGACATGGCATAGAATACAGAGAGGAGATTGGAAAACTAATCAACATGGTGATACATTGACATGGCATAGAATACAGAGAGGAGATTGGAAAATAAATCAACATGGTGATATGTTGACATGGCATAGAATACAGAGAGGAGATTGGAAGATAAATCAACATGATGATACATTGACATGGCATGGAATACAGAGAGGAGATTGGAAAATTAATCAACGGGGTGATACATTGACATGGCATAGAATACAGAGAGGAGATTGGAAAATGAATCAACATAGTGATACATTGACATGGCATGGAATACAGAGAGGAGATTGGAAAATGAGGTTGAGATGGCAGTGTCAACAAAAGTATGAGTTTGTGATGACTCAATATGCTTGTTGATGAGATATATGTGCAATAAAATGTTTAGGCATGTGTTAGTAGTTATGGAGTATCCATTAGTCTGTGTAAACCTAAGCTTAGGGTAGGGGACAGCATAACAAACACAGTCTGTAAATGGGGATGTACTGTACTAGTTGGAGAGGAAAAGGGGGGGCATAGCGGGCCTGACTGTACTAGGGGTGCCCTTATTTTTTACTGTTTTAATGCCTCTAATAGCACAAAGAGAGGCAAGGGAGGCAGCTTCAGAGGAAGGGGCCACTATTTTAACGTAACTCATTGCTAGCCTTGCTTTAATGTGAAGTCATCTCTGCCTTGTACAGAATAATGTTAATAATTAGCCTACAATAATTTTCACCTGACTATTAATTGGCATTAGTAAAACGATGAAAGTGAAATGGTATGCTACATACAATGTTTGTAGAGTCATGAGAAATCCTGGAATTCAAAAACAAGGAAAAAAGTCATAAAATTATGTCGTTTTTAAAAGGTCATTGAAAATGGACGTTTTTACAAAACAAGTCTTGGAAAAGTCATGGCACTTTTGAAATCCACATTTCATATTGCATACTATGTGGCCAAAGGCCATTTCCCAAATAGTGATTACAAAGGATTATGGGATAAAGGTTTGGTTGTGCACCTTTTTTTCCAATGACATTTTGCTGTGATGGAAACCAAAACTTTATCTTACAATCATTTGTAATTGCTTTTTGGAAAGGGTCTATTAGTGTGTTAAACTGAACCTTGGGGCAGTGTTTTACTATCATAGTTAGCTATGATGGCTAAATCACCTCCTAACTTGAGGCATTGCTAATAGTGATTATGATGATATATGGCTAAAAGGTATAATAGCAAGGAGTTGTTTCTATGCTTCTGCTGTAACATTCATAGCTAAACTCCCATCACATTAGACTGAATTATTTTGCAAATGGATCACTTAATGGTGATAGATGGGGATCAGCATTAGATGGTAGGGAAATTAGCCCTGCTTTATTTTTTTTTTGGAGTTATTGAGTTTTTGGTGGAATTTTAATAAGGTAAGTAAGGAGTAGAGGGGAGGGGATGGAAAACATCTTGTTGAGTATAATTCACATGACTTCCATTGTTTTTCTTTTCATTACGATGTCTGGTTAGTCAGTGTGTTGCAATGATACCCCTTAAATGTAAAAAGAAACATGAGAATTGGTCATGGCAAACACTAATTTTAACTTGGCAATAATGTACATTTTCATTTTCAGATTAATTTATAAGCCCTGTGCTTTGATGTCAGGTCTTCAAGAAAATCCGATTTACTCTACTTTCTTCTTATAATTTTTTATATTTCCTCTTACCTGTAATTCTCTACTTTTTTTGTTGAAAAATCCTACTTTTCCAACATTGTCCTATTTCCATATGGAATGAAATGAATGCATCTTCAAATGATTGAAGGAAGGGTCATTATGACTTTTCAGTATTACTGAGTATTGATGAATCTACCACCTCTAGCCATCCATTATTGAGAATCCTGCATTCTGATTGGTTAAACACTGACCTGTTTTTCCACAGCTCACGGCCAGTAAATGTAAAAACTAAAAAAGTGAAGTTTTTCACACATATTCAGTGGTAGAATAGGAATAAACCACATTTGTTGGACTATTATTGTCTCATAAACCGTCTTGACCCCAAATTTGGCAAAATAATGGACTCTGCTTTGCCTCGTCCATTATGTTGCCAAATTTGTAGTGTCGACAGTTCATTCACCAATAATAGTCCACCAAATGCGACTTTTCCGTTCAATAAAGCCTCTAAAATTTTTCCTTTTGACCTACTGTTGGTTTACAATATAGTTTCACCTGTTTTGTTGAGAATTTTAATCCATATTTTGCCTACTTTCCACTTCGATCCACCTGAAAGCCTTTGATATGTATACTAAGGCATTGACAAGGCAAAAGCTTGAATATAAGGGTGACTTCAGCAGTCTCTATGCCAGCAAACTTGAGGAGGGCAACACATAGAAGTATACTACATTTATATAAATTGGGCGTATTTTAATATTTTATTTACATTATTCTGATCTTCAGAATTTACAGAGGGTAACTGATTTCTTGAGTCTTTGAATACTCAAATTTGCACACAAGATAGGTGTTTCCTTTTTTTAATCTGAAAAATATCCTTCCTTTTATTATCTGAAAAATGTTTGGTCCCGTACTTAAAAGATTCAAATAAAAGATTTTACTTTTTCTGCTTTCCAGAAGAGGGGTATTCATGTTTCTGTCAAATGTAATGTAATGTTTGACTTTTTGCAGACCTTAAAATTTTATAAGAAGTTCCTAACCAAATGGCTGGCAGGAATTGTTTCATTCTCAGTTGTATTGGTGATGTCAATGGCTGTACTTTAATTGTTGAATTTGCTTATATTAAAATACCTGTTACAGTATTGTATATCATTATTAAATTAAACTATTTTTAGGCTATTTTATAGGTTAATGTAATTTTACATTTTATCCATCCATGTGAATGTGTAAATATTTTTATACCAGAAAAAGAAAAAAAAATATGTTTATTTGTGGGGATAAAATTTGAAAATATTGCCAAAATGATTTTTAATAAAGTATCTGAAATGAAGTGGAGATGTTTTCATGGAATTGATGGTATTCTTTGTGCTGATTTGTGGGGTAGAAGTTACAGACACTTTGTTCTTTCCTGGGATTGGGAGTTGAAGGTTGGGGGGGGGGAGGAAGAGAGAATGGGGTAAGGGGTGTGTGTAGTTAGGTCCATTAAAAGCATGAAATAACAATGAAAACAAATAGTGTTGTCGAAGAACGGAACCCATTCTTGTCGGGGGATGTGTCCCACCATCCTACTATACATACCCTTGATATGATGCCAGTGGTATCACAAGGTGTTAAAAGTTTTGGAATAAAATGTACACCGAAAGTTTTTGACAACACAGCGAGTGTATTCACTTAGCTGTAAGCTTTTACAATTTATTACACATGCTCACTATAATGCAAGTCAAAATGGTTACCCATAGTATCTAGAAAGTTTTGAGCAATGATTTGGTTTGTGTCAAGACCCTTCCATGGTGTTACTCATAGCTTTAAACAATATTAGTATATTCACCATATTCTATTCAGCTGCCTGCCGAGTTTGTTCTTGTCGAAGAGCTGTGCAGCTTCTTTGAATACAGAGAAAAGCCATATCCTATCACTGCTCACATTGGTACATAGTGGGTGCTATCAGGTTCCCCCTCCCCTTTAAAAATTTTTGAAAAATAAGGTGTCCTTACATGCAATCTGGTGCCATATATGCTTTACCTTTGAAGAAAAATTTTGTCAAAAAATTGCCGTATTTTAGGTACCAAAAAAAAAAAAAAAGAAAGAAAAGAAAAAACTGGCATCAGTTGGGGGGACATGACCCAATACCCCCGTAAATACGCCACTGTCACGTATTCATACAACCTACATGTAAACATGTTCATACATGTATGCAAGTGTGTGTATGCCTGATTACCATGTCATATGGTAAAAGCGGCGACGGAAAACCCATCCAGTTATCTCAAGTGATGTCATCGTAATATCATGCTAACAAATATCATATCTTTAATCAAATGCTGGGAGAGGGAGTATTAAGTTAAAAATTGCCGCCCTCCCACCCACCGCGCCATCTCCGAGATCGAAGCCCATTAAGAGAGAATATCCTTTTCTTGGAGGCTGCGCTAGGGAAAAGGACGTACTACCCAAAAACCAGCCCCCAAAATATCTTTCCGAAAGATTTCTCCCCGTCTCCGCCCCTGCCCGCGCGCCCGTGTCGACGCCCTACTGCCAGTGCCTTAGTGGAAGGTAGACAGCTGGGCCCAGTTTTGCAAACTTGGTAATGTATACTGTCATTATTTTTTAGTTTTTGTTCTACCAGTCATATGAAAGTTATTAAGACAAAATTAACTAAACGCTCGGACCGTTGACCTGTTGGTTGGTGCTATAAATGACTGACAACTCATCTCAAACAATGAATTCAAAGTTCATTATTGGCTCCTGGGAACCGGAAGTGAACAGAGGGCGGAAATAACGTCTTCCCAACAAAGATGTCAACCTTATACTGACTGTAACCAAATAATTTGAGACAATTAGGCTAACTTGAAATTAGAAAACCAATTACTACGTGCACTAGCAATTTTTCTTGACGCTGGATCTACTTTCGTCCAAAGTATAATTAGGCACGATTCTTGGCTCCGTTAGCCTACTGTTCTAGTTTGATGCCAGGATACTGCATTGACAACTAAAATCCATGACGCAATTTCTAAACTGAAACTGACTTTTTAATGAAATTTGCTTGTTCTTGTTTAGGTTTCGTGTTGACGTGGATCTCACTGCGGTAATCTGTTTGTTAATAATATTCGTTGGTTAAAGTTTAAGCAGTATTAATCTGCACGGTTCACAAAAACATGCGTGACTACCGAAACACGTTTTTAGAAGTCAGCGTCAGCTGAGGGAACAAGAACATTGTTGGCTAAACCTGAATTTTGAACATCTTGAGATAGTTGTGAAACTTAATGAAGAAGGGGAAACGAATAGAATCCAGTAGAACTATGTTTTGCTCAGATTTTTCATCAGCTAAATGAATTTTACGGGCAACAAATCTCCCTACAAACAGTAAACATCTCTCCCAACGAAGTTTACTTCTAGCCCTTCTTCCAGTATCAGAAAGAACACCTGTGCACCCCCAGACAAAGTAACAAAAGCCTCTACTAAATGTTAAAAGACTGAGCTTAATCGGGAACCAAACTGACTGTAGACCTACTAGTCATCATTGACTGACCAGAGTGAAGCTGTTGTTTGCACTGATGTCAATCAAAGTGGAGTCATCAATAAATGTGTCTGGAGATAACACAGATCCTTTAGAAATTTGACCTCAAGTGCAGCATGTATGGCAAGATATTTTTCGAGGATGACTGAGCGTCTTGTTGCCGAGAACAAAATGTGTTTTACGAAATTCCTGCTTCAAAGTGCTCATACGAAAATAGGCGTACGGGACTCTTCCAATTTGGTGTGTGTGAGGGGGGGGGGGAGGGCAGAAAATTTTTTGCCCGAAACTCTAAAAGTTGCCCCATTCGTTGCAGTTCAGGTGCATAAAATAGACCACTTAAACACTACATGAGTGCGAAGCCCACGAAAATTTTTGCACAATTTTCTGGCATTCGATCAAAAATTCGGGAACTCAGTAGAAAATACGGGCAATCAGTGGCGTACGCAGGATTTCTCTCAAGGGGGGGGGGGGGCATGCAGTATATTGAGTTATCGCCGGCCTGGGGGGTCTAAGGGGGGGGGACCGGGGGGGGAGCCCCCGCCCCTTTGAAAATTTTTGAAAAATTAGGTCTTAACATGCAATCTGGTGCCACATATGCTGTTTTTTAAGTAAAATTTGTGTTACAAAATTTGTGTATTTTTAGGAACTAAGATAAAAGGGCATCAGTGATCGCCGGCCCGGGGGGGTCTAAGGGGAGGGGTGTACCCCTCCCCTCTGAAAATTTTTGAAAAACTAGGAGTCTGTACATGCAATCTGTGGAAAGTTTTGAAAATTAGGTGTCTTTACATGCCATCTGGTGCCACATATGCTGTGTTTTTTAAGTAAATTTTGTTACAAAGTTTGCGTATTATTAGGAATTAAAATAAAAGGGCATCAGTGATCGCCGGGCTTGGGAAGGGGGTGTCCCCCTTCCCTTTGGAAATTTTTGAAAAAGTAGGTGTCCTTACATGCAATCTGGTGCCACATATGATACCTTTTGAAGTAAAATTTGTGTTACAAAATCTGCATATTTTTAGGAACTAAAAGAAATTGGCATCAGTGAGAGGGCCATGGGGAGACTACCCCTCCCCTTCGAAAATTTTTAAAAATTAGGTGTCCTTATATGCAATCTGGTGCCACATATGCTACCTTTTGAAGTAAAATTTGTGTTACAAAATTACGTATTTTTAGGATCTAAAAAAATTGGAAAATTTGAAATGAGCATTGGACAATTATTGTAATTACACTTGTCTTTCATGGACGTGGGCACAACAGAGGAGGGCCAGGATTCTCTCCGAGGGGTGCAGCAAAAATATATATATATATATATATATATATATATAAATAAAATAAAACCGAAGCCCCGACAGTCGGGTGCCGGGTTATAATGGCGAGAGTAACCTTGGGGTCTCTGTTGGAGACTCATGCCACTCTCCTTGATAACAAAAAGAATTAAACCTTTGGAGCGACCACCCATCACCGTCAACATCTAATACATTACCGCACCTACTCCTCCTCTACGAAACTGCAAAACTTCCCCGACCGGGGGGAGGGGCTGGAACTTTTCCTCCACATATTACTCACACTACGGTTGCATCAGACGACATACATTGGATATGGTATGGTTCTCTAACAAGGAATGTGTGTCATGGTTGACTTAACACCGCACTTCAGAGAGATAGAAAGCTAAACCCTTGCGGCGTCGTTTATCGTTTATTCATTGCTTCATATCGTTCTCTCTTTAAAATCAACAGGCAGTCGCCCACAAATTTGCTTTGAAAAATCAGCAAACTCTGCAAATCTCCTCTTATTGCATTACAAGCACCTCTGAAGATATTTTGAACATAACTCTTACAAACAATAGGTTAAGCAAGGAGAAATTCTCCTTGAATTTCACAATTGACTAACAAAATATTGTCACATGATCGAAATAGGCCATTCATGAATTAGAGTGACTGGGAATTATAACTCTGATTGGGGTAACTGCATTTTCCCTTTAAAGAGAGGTAACGTAACTAATGAGCGTCTCTCACAATACCGTTTCTCACATTTTGTTGATTGAATGGCAAATTAATAGTCAGAAAATCTACTTCAAATATTCATTATTCATTGCTTCATATTGTTCTCTCTTTAAACACAACAGGCAGTCACCCCAAAATTTGCTTTGAAGAATCAGCAAACTCTTGCAAATCTCCTCTTATTGCATTACAAGCACCTTTGAAGATATTTTGAACATAACTGTTACAAGTAATAGGTTAAGCAAGGAGAAATCCTTAAATTTCACAATTGACTAACAAAAATATTGTCACATGATCAAAACTGGCCATTCATGAACTAGAGTGACTGGGCATTTTTACTCTGATTGGGGTAACTGCATTTTCCTTTAAAGAGAGATTACGTAACTAATGAGCGTCTTTCACAGTACCGTTTCTCACATTTTGTCGATTGAATGGTAAATTAATAGTCCAAAAATCTACTTCAAATATTCAAAAGTAGTTTATTGTCCAGGTCTGATTCGTGCGAGATCAGAGTCGTCGTTAGAGGATAGGAAGGGGAGGAAGGTGTGACGTCCCGATTGACGGATCCAGTTGGCAAAACTCTCCACCAGTCGGCAAAATGAATCGAAGGGGAGAAGAAAAAGAGGGAAGGAGGTAGCTGACGAGGGAAGAGGTAGAAGGGAAAGAAAAAAGCTCAAGAAGAAGGAAGGAAAGAAGAGAAGAAAGGGAAAAGGAGACTTAGAAAAAGGAGGAAAGTCGAAAGAAAAAAAGCACTCCCGTACGTGTAATGGAGTTGGGGGCTCAGGGAGGAGAAATTGGAATGTATGTAGCAGGACCGTCGGAAGCGGGAGGGGGTGGGGACTGCAGCCCCCAATAATTTTGCCATGCATAGTTTGAGTTTTTTAATGCAATGAAAAGGCCCTAAAAGTGAAAGACGAAGATTTTAAAGTAATAAATATCATTCTAAAAATTGTATCACCTATCATTCTGTCTATCCGTAGACCGGCTAAAAACAAAACAGGGAAAATTATCCGATGGATCAGACAACCATGGAGTTTGGCAGTAGAAATGGGCGCCTCGCATAGTCCTGCTTCATGCCTGCAGAAGTAAAAAGCTTGTAGCAAAGGTATATCCCTAAAATTTAATTGCGACGTGAGGTGACAGTACAATTGAGAAACGTATCATGTGGAACATTTGTTGATTGGTGACTGAAAGAAATATTTCAGCAATTTATATTTCGGTTCTAAAAATGTCTTTGCGAAGTTTTATATATGTTTGAGACTCGCACTTTGCATAGCTCTATGAGATGAAATGAAATCATTCAGTCAAACCTTTGTGACTTTTGCGGCTCTCAAACTCAGCAGAACCTATTCTCTATCTGATTTTATTTTAGAATGATTGATCAAGAGCTTCCTCACATACAGGCCACTAAAGAACTTAAATGCAAAACTTTTGTGAGTTCATCCCTTTCAGAGTGCGGTTTTGTCGGCAAACTATTTAGTTTGGAATGCCAGATGTTTCTCCTGTATCGCAAACCGACATCAAAATGATCATACTAGTGGCCAATGTATGCTTCACGCAGAATTGTAGACCGGTGGCCACAGATGTGGGAGGTGTGGGGGGCTATGAACTTTATTGTCGGGGAAACTCAGTTTCCCTCGGGGAGCCTTGATTGGTACGATAAAACACATAGTCCCCCGACGACGATCAGTCGCAGCAACAACTTTCTTGATTTTGCCCTAAGAAGGGCATATTGCCCACTAAAGACTACCATTTTCATATATTCTTTGACAGTGACCCCAAAATCGACGCGCTTCGCGCGCCAAAATTTCGTGTTTGCCATCCTTTCGGAACCCGGCCGCTCCGTCCGGAAGCTTGGCCGCCCCCTTGTGCCACCCCATGATTGAAGAGGCAAATTTGTGGTGAAGAGTGCGATGTTCCTGCAATCCAGAGCCCCTGGAAGGCAAAATTTTCTGACCTCAGCCCCAACCATGGTGGAGCTGAGGTCGGGTTTCTCCCATCGGATATGCAAAAGTGCAAACTGCCCTCTTAATACCTTGAGGGACTTCTGCATATGAAACCTTCGTCGCGTACTACTTCCTCTGTTTGTCGTAGATATAAATAGCTTCGGGACCTCTTAAGTATGGATTTCTCTCTTTCCAATTGTTGTCCTTTGCAAAGCCTGAGATCCCGTCTGCGGTCCACGACCTCTTTCCAGCCTCTCCGTTTGGCCCTCACTCGCAAAAAGTTGAGAACCACTGGTCTAAGCTGTAATTAAATCGCACTGAATCTTTACAATAGGGATTTATTTATCTTATGAGGTGGGGAAGTGGGTTCAAGTTATCAACCCAACTTGGTAGGCCTATTTAGAAATTTTTGTCAGTTTTCTACAAAATTGGGACAAGTTTTGAATCAAAATTTGGGCAAATTTATATAAATGTCAAACAAAAATATAACATTATTTTAAATTTTAGGGCCATTTCCTGCAATCTGGGAGGCATTTTTTTGGTAAAAATTAATTTCCTTCATACGCTACGCGCCAACCCATGGTGGCGCGTAGGCGTATCTGCACTATACGGTGCCCATCTTTTCAACAGGCAAAAGTCAGCCCCCAATCGAAAATGCCTTCCGACGGCTCTGTGTAGACTGTAGATAATTCATGTCGTAGTATTTGCAAAAACCCGTTAAGAACACAAGAAACATAAGCATTGCATATTCGTTAGGGTGGAGGGTGCGCTTCACTGAGCATCTCAGACGTGCTAAAAATGTGCGTGTCAGTGTGATATCGTGTCATGGTGAGACTGCAAAATTTTACAGTAGACTTCAAAATAAAGCAAATAAGGGGAAGGAGATATGAAAAGGAGAGCAACAATTAAGAAAGGCAAAACGAGTAGAGTAGCATCAGGGCAATCATTGAGAAGGAATTTTGAACACCCCTTGCCACCGCTGTGGCAGTGTAGAATTGTATGGGCTCCCCATTTGAACTACCAAGTCTTTGAATAATTAGAACATGCCTACATGAGTCAACTGAAGTGTAGAAGATAACAACTCGAGTCATAGCTTGCTAAAATCCCTCTGGCTTCTTGTGCTGGTAGACGCAGTGAAAAATTTGTGTTTTGTAAAACGTTTGGGATTAGGGATAGTGCCATACGAGGAACAAAGACAGTGATGCCGCTACGCGGTAGGGGATGATGGGGAGATTTCGAAAGTTCTTGATTTTTTTAAAATGAGCCCTACAGGCATTAAAGCTATAATTTTTTTTTACGAGGTAGGATGAGGTGTGTCAAGTGACGACTAAAACGATGGTCTGATTTGAATCATTTTCTATCACAAATCATTCTCAAACTATCAAAAGTTTGTAAATCCTTCTTCCAACTGTCGGAATTTTTGCTCGCTCCTGTCTCTTTAACCTCCAGATTTTATTTTTCTGTAAAACTTTCCCAAATGAATTTGTTAAAAAGTACGTGTGTGGCTTTTGTAACAATTGAAAAACAAATTTCAGGAGAGCCTCTCTCGCAATTGCCACGGTTTACACCTTATGCCTGATGACCATTTTAGTACAAAATTCATCCTTTGGATTTTTTATGTCGATAAATATAGAAATATAGAACACCAACCTCAAGCTCGCATCAAGAGGAGATTATTTCGGCAATCTTGTTTTGTGGGCAACTTGTGTAATGAGATGTCCATAATTGTGAATATAACCTATTACTCATTACACAAGCTTTTTCAAAGGTCCTACAGTGCATTGTCAGAGAATAAGCATTATGAAATATTCAACTTATTAATCCTCTATACCACTTTGTTATACCTTTGCCCTCCCGATCTCGGTCATTCCTCATTGGATGCTGTACATTTGGATTCTCGTTCAAAATGAGTTAAACTACAATTTTCGGTGTGCTCTCCTGAAATGTCATTTGGATGTCGGTTAAAAACATTCCTACAAGTTCCCCATTTAGTAATTACCTGAGAGCTTCCAGGAGGCCCTTGTCAGTCACATGGTACCACCATCTGACCATTGGAGGTGTGCCATACCACAGCCAAAATATCACTATATAAGAACAATTTTTTCAACATAATAAAGTCCAAAACTTCGTCAAAGCTAGCATTATTTTGCATTAAACCACCTTAAACGGACAAAAATGTCTCACGGGAGAGGGGAATACCCTTCCCATTTGAGTGCCCCCTAATCGCACCTTAGCATAAGGTGACAAAGAAAGGGTCAACCTCGGGTTCAAAGTACCGTAGATACGAATATGTAGACATTCTAGGCTTATCTGAGATGGGATTACGACTGCATCTCCTGTGGTGTCCCCAATCATCGAATCCTAGCGGGGCCCGTGACTGGACAGGGGCTATGTCGAATCTCCGTAAAGGATAAAGTTTCTTTTGTCTGAGAGCCTTGATGTATGTGGTAAAGTAGGACCTATATTATCCCCGACGGAATGTTAACCTGTTTTTGCTCTCAAGAAGGGCAGTCACCGCTATAAAAATTTAAAACATTTTGGCGAGCTTCGGGCGCTTTGGGGTTTCCGTTCATATAGTTAAGCAAAGTACGGCCGTCTCTGCGGAGTACCATGCAGATAGTTTACACTCGTAAAGATGGGGAATTTAATCCCCATCGACGGTTGTCATACCAACACATGCTTTTCTAGCGACGGCCCTGCCAACCGCCTAGTCGTTCTCTTTATTTATCACACAGTGCGGTAAGCGGCGAAAGCGAGTTTGACCTCCATTAGGCAGGAGGGGCCCCGGTGAAAGCATGTTATCATCGATTTGGATCAGTCACCCTGACAGCTGATATATTGTACTCTTATCGTGGACTCAGAGACTTAACAATGCCAAGTTGTTGCCATGCTCGAACTGCACGAGGGGAAGATTCATAACTACAGTGACAAATTTATGTTCAAGTGTTGACGTAAAATCACTTACCGTCAGATAGTATTGTAAGGCCCAGGTCTACATTGGTTTGGCATGTACAGCGTAGGAATTGCTTTCCAATGAAAATTCCTGAATCTGCCCTCGCAAATATGATTATCCAGCTGCTTTCATAGTGGTTTGCAAACAGAGGTGGCCTTGCGCGTCCATATTGACTAAATCTGGTACATGAAAATATAGTCTAATCGTTTGTGAAAGGAAAAACCTCTGCAATTAACTAGAATCTGTACTTCTAAACTTTTGAAAATGTAGTAGTTTTCGGGACTTTTCGCGCCCATCCGTCATTGTTACATGCCATAATAAGAACTACTTTTTGTATGACATCTTGAGTAATACCGAAATACTGTTCCATAGCTACATATGCCCATAACCCTTACAATCTTCCGTTCTTTCCCCCATCATAATTCCCTGCAATAACAACTCGACCGGCTGCTAGTACGAGCCCAGAAATCATTAAGTGTTCAGATCGTGGATTTAGGGGTTATGATTTATTCAAGTGCCCCTGAAATGCTTGAAGATACTAGGTAAATGCTCCATTCTAATGCCCAGAATTTTGAAAGTGGTCCAGCATTTCAGGGGGTGAAGCTGTGAGTTGCCTGATGCGGGCCCAGCGGACCCTGCATAATTGCTTCTCGCTACGCGCGTCATTTTTCTGTCGGTATTTCCTCCACTTTATACTGCTGTGCATGGCACCCCCTCATTTCGAATGCCCTGAAGATGTCCCTGTGCGAGATGACTCTGATGTTTTAAAAAAATCTGCCTTTTCGATGAAGAATGTAGAAGGTATGCAGTTGAAAATTTGTCTATACTAGATTGGAGTCACATGAGGGTGGTACGGTAGATAAATTGTGAACGCCAACATACCGAAAAGTGTGGCCTTTCAAGGCTAAAATACACATAATCTTTAGCTGTGAGCAGAAAGATTGCCATGTTCCTCTTAAGGACTGCGTAATTCCAAACTAGGCCACAAAAGTTCTCAGTAATATGTCAGTCATTTAATCTCGATGCACTTGAAATAGACGGTAAATAAGTCCCTATCTCTTGATCTGGATGAAAGCAACTTGCAATATAATTCTGAGTGGGACGGTTGTTTCATACACTGGAATTTAGGAATCATAAGTGCGCTGCGCAATGTGTCACGGGACCAAATAAAGTTGCTTTTTCATAGATGTTTTTTTCTTTTGTGTTTATGAAACGAGTATGTTTCATTCGTGGGGCTCATGCCGTTTCAAAACTGCAATACAAATTCCTGTAATTTTACGATATGAATTTAAAATTTCGATGACATGATCAAACACGACATTTTTGGCAGAGTGACCTAAATATTTCCATCAAGTATTGATCCGTAAGTAAGCTTATATTACCAGTGAGCAATAATATACCGCACACTTTAAGATAGTTTATCAATCCTCTAGTTGTCTAGTGTAGACGGACATAGTCCTGTTACACAAGTTTTCCAAAAATCTCTCATTAAAATAAACCAACTTTTGATTACAGTTTTAAGGTAGAAACTATTCGTCAAACTGCTTGGAAATTAAGGTAAGTGTTTTAACATGTTACCTCCTACTGCAAAGCGTGCACAACATAAAAACAAAAGAATTATTTTGTAATTTTATCTGAGATATTTCTAGTCTTAGGAACTTACAACCGAAAATATAGATCCTGAAATCAGGAAATAAATATAAAGAGTAAAGGATGAGTCTACTGTAACTGGTTTGATAATTATTAATGTTTTGGTCGGTCATCTCAAATCAAGCTCCCCTGTCAAAAACTTGTGGTGGGGAGGACGTTTGCTTCCGCCTCTCTCAGTTGAAGGACGAAAAGCCCTCATTTGTTCCGTCTCTAAAAAATGTCAAAAGTTTGCAATAATTTAACTTAAAAACTGCTTAATACAGTATATTGCACTAATTTTTGCAGCAAAGAATCCTTAAATATCAAAAAAATTTCCAGGGGGAGGGAAACTCTCCCTTCTCTTAGACCTCTCCCTCTAGACGGCTGTCCTAAATAACTTTCATCCCCCAGTCGAGAACAGCTTTCTTTGAACATGATCTATGCTAATCATGAATAGTTTTATTCATTCGTTTGTCAGTTTGTAGGCTCATCCTTTTTTGGGAGCTTTTCCGGCTTATAAATAGCTTTCGACGAAATTTATCAAAAAGGCTAGGTTTCTATCGAAATTTTTCTTATGAATTGGGGTAGTAACAATAATTTGTGCATGCAATTTTTAAGGTTATGTAATTGCAACACACGCAGGGTATAATCATATTCGGCTCAAACGGCTGGTGGCTATACGTTTGTGATCCACCCCACGAGGGATAAAAAAGTGAAAAAATGACACCAAAAAAAAAATATAAATAGAGACGGGAGAATTCAGAAAAAAATCTTCAATGTGGATGAAATGGTTTGCGCTCTTTATGCGCACTTAGCGCACACCCAGCGTTGATTTAATTGTGTCCTAGTAACTTCATGCAGTGAAGGTTGAGCAAATGATTGATAAGGTTACACTCAATCCCTGCCGACATCCATCCTGCCCTCCCACAAGCCACTTGCATCATTAAGTGGACCGGACCGTTCTTCTGAGATAGACGGCAGTTTTGCCAAAAAATGTGAATTTTATGGTGCCGTAGTCTGTTAAGTAAGGTGGACCGGGCCGTTCTTCCGAGATAGATCGCAGTTAAACAAAAAAATAAACTGATTTTTATGGTGCCGTAGTCTGTTAAGTTTGCATTCAATGCAATTTAAGGATAGTTTATCTTCATTCTGAGGCCAGTAAATTTGTTAAACAGCACAGTTAAGCCTTCTAGGTTTAAGCCCCCTGTCTCCTCACCAGGCCCTTCCTCGTGCCGACCCTGGACCCTACTGGTGCAGCTCTTGACTGAGTTTTATGGGTGTACAGATAAGCTGCAGCTGTGATTTCGAAAACATAAATGATACACAAAACCATCTTCCCCTTGGTGGTTCCAGATTGGATGGGGGAGAGGGTCTTAGTTGGTAAGATAGAAGTATGTCCTCCTCAACGCCGACCAGGCAACCAAATAATTACCTTTTATGCTCTCAGTAGGGCAGTTTTTAAAGCTCCGTTCTATATATATATATATATATATATATATATATATATATTGCTACACATGTGTAGCATACCTATTTATGAAAAGGTCCGAAATTTCAAATCGCATAACCTGGTTGTTCTTGTCTTTGTGGTACGATGAGGTAAGCGACTCGAGGAGGGAGATTTGACTGCTTAATTATCGGGCATACAAGGTGGATACGATACAATGTACGTTATCCCAAATAGCCCAAGGGGCAACCATCCCGACAGTTGATCTATTTTGCTAGATGATACCTCTATGTGTACTCCAAAATTTTCGTTTAGGTTCATAAACATGTTACATGACATGTAGGTTGTAGATAGAGAAAACTTAACTTTTCAGTGTGCAATTACAAGGTGCACAGACCATGGAAGTACTACCTCCGAGGTAGTACTTCCATGCACAGACAGACAGAGCTACGTACACGCATTTTTCTAAAAGAACTTTGTAAAATTACTGTAACTGTACTCTTTTACTGTATTGCGTATCATTGCTAGAGTCATAACTCTCTGACCCTACGTTTTCTTGTAATGAAGATGGTCGGAAGGTGGAAGTAATGGCACTTGAAAGCAGAAATTCTCATGATATTTACTTGGTATGAATTCTGTGATGTTCTTTAAATTCTTTCAAGGCTTTCATATTTCATTGGTTTTGTTTTGAGAGGTACCAACATTACCAGAGGAAGTATCCTGTGTGCAAACTAAACAAGCGGGAAAAGGGAATGTGCCTAGCTATTTGTACATGGCACGCAAAAGGAGTCCTAGTGTATGAAAAAAATGCAGATGCTGACCATGCAGCCATGCAAGCTTGCCTAATATCTAAACTAGAAGGCTGTATGATATGGATCTGAAAAGCGATTAATGAGAAAAAACGAAAAGACAAACTATCCTGACTCGACGAGAAACATTTCTATTTAGTACCTTACTCTGTCTCAATAAATGTGTGCAGGTGCTGCAACTGTCTAAGATTCTGCCAGGACTATCTTTTTACTTAAGTCAACGTGTTACGGCCTCCAAAATTTTGCATACAGACTTTGCTAGAAGTGTGCAACCAAAGCGCAGATGAACACCATTCTTTCTAAATAAATTTGAGTATTAACGTTTTATTCTTTCCAAACCTCATTAATGAAATCATCCCATCCATCCTCGCCCTCAACTGCACTGCTACACAAGACTTGGCCAAAGTTGGAAAAAACAAGCTCACAGCGAGCAACATTTAAAGGGAGAATGCAGTCCCCCCAATCTGAAGTAGTGCACCCCGGCACACTAGTTCAGGAATGGCTCCTATCAATCATATGACAATATTTTTGTTACTTATTTCCTAAATTTATGCAGAATAACTCATTG
>WURT03611992.1:0-17110 GCA_009936505.3 Holothuria glaberrima
CACAACTGGAAAAAGGCTGTGGCCGGCTCGACTTGAACCAGTTGGTTGGAAACTGGGCCGTTAAACCTCATCTAACTCTAACTCTAACTCCAACGCCTAATTACATAAACAAGCCGGTATGTAAACAAGGGCTACGTCACGCTGCAAAAGGCTTTTGGCTTTTGTTCGTTTACTGCAATACCCCTTTTACTAAGGAGACGTTCTAAGATCGATTTTGATCCCTCCATTGAAATAAACAATGCAAAGAACAAGCCAGTGAAGTAATATAAAAAATAGAAGATATTGTTCAGTACGTTGGAAGAGTGACCCGTCCGCGTATTGATTTTATATTGCTTAGCAGCAGTACAATACGTTGGTTACATTTCATAGAAAATTGCTTTGTACTCTTCACTGTATTAGGCCTATCTATAATATCCTTCAACGTGTCATGCAATTACCTACATATAATTGGAATATCGTCCACTTAAGTTAAGTACATTTTCATAGAAGAATATTATAAAATCTCAACCTTGAGAAACGTATGGCTACAGTTGTTTGGACAATATTTTCCTTCGGTCCATAGGCTTTTCAATTTCGTGCTTTTGCGTCGACGTAGGGCAAAATGTCAAAATTTGATGCAATTTTTAAGCTACTACACATTGCGTTGAAAGTTCTGGCATACTTTATGCATATGAGATATGCCTACACGGTACTTAAAAACATTCGTTGTTGCTAATATCACTTCTATCGAATCAATGGACATCCAACATGGCGTAGAAAGGTTTGACCGTCGTGTTTAGAAAAGCAAGATCGATTGTATTACGTCATCAATCGTCTAATTGAAATAATTTATGTGGCGCTGTGAAGTAGCTATTGTAAGTATAGCCGACAATGAAATGTGGTAGTTATATAATTATATACAACATGGAAGGGAATAGCTGCTGCTTTCGCCGTCTTAATCCTGTTCGATAAAATTGAAGTGCGACAAGAAATACTTACAACATACATTTATGTTTTTAAGGCTCTGCAGTGAATGCACTTTGATCACGTCTTTTTGAAATTTGAAAATAATATAAATATAAGGTGCACAAGCCCAAATCTTGTCAAATGTATATATGGCTAGATTTGGCTAAAACATGGGCGTAGTAGTCCATGTCAGGAGCGGATCCAGGATTTTGAGAAAGGGGCGACGCACATACCGTCGGCCGAAGGCCGACGAGCGAGCGCCGAAGGCGCGAAGACACGGCGGGGGGGGGGTTTGGGGTCCATCCTCCAAGAAAATTTGAATTCTAGATGCGCTTAGATGCGATTTCCCGGCATCTGGGAAGCATATTTTCCATATATACTTGCTCATTTTTTTCAAAAAATCGTTGTTCATCGAAACAAAAAGGGGAGCGTGCGCCGAGTGCCCCCCACCTGGATCCACGCCTGCATGTTTGAACCAACTGTGGTCAATTTTCAACTAAATCTAGTCACATATTTGATAAGATTACCTACTCAGCAGGTGTCGAATATAAACCTCCTTTGGACTGGACGTGCATATTCTAACGAGTGCAACAATTACGGGTGCAGGAGTAGTTCACGTCCGCCGGGCGGGCAAAGTAGCCCTCAGATTGACAGTACCAACGACAACGACAAAAAAGCCCGAGAAAATATTCAACATCTTTCATCCGAACCCGGGTAAATTGTCACATACAATGGGGGTCATATGACTGGATAGGGGGACAATTTCAGTGCTTACCATTGGTGCAGTATTCCCTAACAAAGGCCCTTGCACAGGCGCGTATCCGCGAAGGGGGAGACCCCCACCCCTGAGCATGTTTTTCTTAATCTTTTCACGGTCACTCATGTCGTTATTTTGGTGCGTAGATGGACAACTTTTGTTTGTAAAATGAAGTCAAGCAATACAAAAATGTCTCTAAATAGGGCGCTCACCCATCCTAAATATATGTTTTTCTATTACTACTTCGTGTTTAGGACAGCTTGGGTGAAAGTATTGTTCGAAAGCACCAGGAAGCCCTCACCATCACCCATCCCGCTCTCCAAGCCTTCTGCACCCGACCGGAAGTAAGTCAGTCGGAGTAAGGCTGTAATTCAAAAATAATTTAAAGCAGGCGCGGTGCCACAGGGGGCATGGGCGTCCGCCCCTACAATTTGCAAGAAAAGGGGAAAATAGAAGAAAAAGAAGAGAGAAAAAGAAACTAGGAAGCCAAAGGCTTAGTGATTCCTTGCTATATGATATATTGTAACAAGATTGAGTCACCACACAACAAGCATGAAATCCCACACAGGTATCCTAGTCGAGATATCATGTTAATAATTTGAAACCTTGTGACCTAAAATGAATTTTCCCCTCCCCTTAAAACAAAAGTCCAATGGGCATGCTGGTTCTATGCTGAATGAAATGAATCTCAGCCATGAGCATACCATACAAAAATTTTTAGCCAATGTGAAGTTTGCCTGTATCTCTGGTGACTGCTAAATGGTCTTCAAAGTTGTTGGCAGTGAATGTTTACTTCATCTCACAAGTTTCACCAAAGTTGCATAAGACCTGCTCTGTGCACATCTTGTGCTAACAAACACATTCAAACATAAATAAATTGCTCTGAAGAAATACATTGGCTAAATAGGCATTTCAAGGGATATCAACACAGACAGTATACAGTTACAATTTGTTTTATTCAATTAAGCAATCACAATTTATGCACGCTCAAGGGTATCTGATCCAAATGGTCAGTTCTCTTTTTAAAACTAATATCCCATGGTAGCATTTAATTAATTCCAATTTACAATTGCTGCATGCTCACATGGACGTCCCTATAAGGACAAGGGGCTGTCAGTCAACAAGGCTAGTGAACTTCCACAACTGTCCTCTGCTTTGTGGGCAGAGACTCTGCAATTTAAAAAAGCGGTATTTGATGCAGGTTTTCAAAATGGCAGAATTAAGGATAAAAATCATAATAATTTCACCTAAAATTGAGGTACTTGGCATGTCCCATTTCTTTTAGTCATTGGTTAAAATAATGTGATATTTTACCTCTGGTGAGCCCAAATGACCTTTGACCTCCACAAAAAACGATAGGGATCATCTACTTAATATGGCCAATCCCATGCTAAGTATGAGAATCCTCACAGATACCCCCCTGGAGCTATCTTATTAATGAGGTTTTGACCTCGTGACTTCTGGTGACCCAAAATGACATTTGACCTCCACTTAAAACTAAAGGGATTATCTACTCAGTACAGGCAATCTACATGCTAAGTATGAGATCCCTCACAGGTACCCTTCTTGAGATATAGTGTTTAGAAGATTTTGACCTTTCTACCTCTGGTGACCCCAAATGACCTTTAACCTCTACAAAAAAAATGCAAGGGATCATCTACTCAATATGGGCAATCTACATGCTACGTATGAAATCCTTCACATTTATCCGTCTTGAGATATAGTGTTTACAGGATTGTGGCTTTATTACCTCTGGTGACCCCAAATGACCTTTGAACTCCACGAAAAACGATAGAGACCATCTACTTAAAATGGGCAATCCACAAACTAAGGATGAGATCCCTCACGTTCATCCTTCTGGAGATATCGTGTTTACAAGCAATTTCCAAGGTATTTACCATTTGACCTCTGGTAACCCCAAACGACCTTTGGTAACCCCACCAAAAACAATAGGGATCATCTACTCAATAAGGGCAACCTACATGCCAAGTATGTGATCCCTCGGAGTTACCCTTCTTGAGATGTCGTGTTTACAAGCAGGCGTAACACACTTACATACACACATATACGGACGACATCACCATCGAATAGATTCCTTGCCTGCCTTCGGCAAGGAATCAAAAAAGGAGAAAACGAAAGAGAAGGAAAAAAAAAGAAAGGAAATGAACGAGAAAGAAAAAGAAGAAGAGAAGAGGAGGGTGGGGGTAGGCCTATGTCTGATTCATATAATTAACCCAGAGCGTTCAATGGGCCCTTTTCCGGTTTTTGCAGCCTTTAGATTCCCATTTGTAATGCACAAATGAAGCAAGGAAAATTTTCGTAATAGTTCAAGAATGTTTCTGTGGACTCCACGCACGTATTTTTGCGTAAAAAACGTTTCCCGAATAGAAGGCAGTAAAGTATCCAAAAGGGGGCTTCGGAGGGTTTGTTGAAAACACAACCTTCTCTTAGACAACAAAAGCTTCTCTCCTCTTTCACCCAACCAAAAACTACAGTTCACTTAATTATGAACATCTTCCAGCCATATATGATCAGTTCCAAAAATATCCCAAAGACAGTACCATTTTGCATGTAAGCAACCGTAAAGTAACAAAAATTTCTCAAAGGGGAAGGGGCACCCTCTCCTTAGACCCCTCCCCTTAGACCCCTCCCCCAGGACTACCCTCTTTCACCCAACCAAAAATTGAATTCATTAAATTATGTTTATTTTCCATTCATATATCAGTTCAAAAAATATCACAAACACAGCACCATTTTTCATCGAAGCAACCTTAAAGTAACAAACATTTTTCAAAGGGGAGGGGGACGAAGGGGAGGGGAGGGGAACCCTCCCTCCCCTTACTCCTCCCCAAAGCAGCCCTTTCACCCAACCAACAATAAGAATTCACTAAATTATGAACAATTTTTATTCGTACATATTCAGTTAAAAATATTTCACAAGGACAGCACCACTCTGCGTCTATGCATCCTTAAATTACCAAAAATTTCTCCCCTCCCCATAGACCCCTTCCCCAGGACAGCGATCATTCACCCCATGCTTTGCCCCCTATCAAAATACCCTAGCGCCACCCCTGCCCTTCTCTTATACAGCATAGGCTACTCTCCTTAAATTCACCCAACCAAAAATTAGAATTCAGTAAATTATGAACTCCCCCAGGACGGCAATCACCCACCTCATGCTGTTGCCCTCCCTATCAAATTACCCTGGCGCCGCCCCTGTTTTTAAAAAAGTAAGGATATAATTAAAATTGTTTCAAGTTGTGGTTTTTGTGGTTTGTTTAGTACCCTTGCAGTATCATTTGGAGAAGGTTAAATGCACCATGCTCAGCCACAGTTTCGTACACCCCAGAGCTGTGCCCCACGCCATTGGGGGAGCGCTGCAAGTTGCACTCCCACGACGCCTTTGGAGCCAATTTCTCATTTTAATTTATTTCAACCACGGTTCGCCCTCCGCCTAGAAAAAATCCTGGCATATGCGCCTTGGCATATACGCAAGTCCGATGTCAATTCAAGCACAGTGATAAACTATAACGGTACTTAATCCACCCCCCCCCCACCCCACCAAAAATTGTTCCATTTTACCAGATGGTTTTCAATCACCAGTTACACGGAATTGTTCGTTTGGGACTACAAGGGAAGGATGCGATAAGCAATGGGGCTTAGGCTGATAGGCTATCGAGAGGAAAGACTTAAGCTGTATGAGTACTTTCACGTACGTTATAAAAGAAATGTTGCAATTGTTCAACTTCTAATGAGAAAAACAGATATCCTGATTCTGATAAGACGTGACAGGATGGCTCGTATCACCTGCTACAGTCATCCTGTAGCTATAGCTGAATTTTGCGATTTCTTTGTTGCGGTAGCTTTAATTGATCTGAGTGGTTAATAGATGTGTTAGTTAGTTAATAAAAGTGTAACTGCCAGGTGACTTCTCCGGAAAACGTGTAGAGTGCGTTTGCAGTGTGGGGACGACCTGACGGCGACTGACCTGATCATACCAAGTTGGGATGCGAAGGGTGGAGGCTTCCCTCATCGGTAATCATATAAACTTGGAGATCTGCTGCGCGTACGGTGGCTACACTATTTTTGTATAATCACAGAACAAAAGTTAAAGAAATTTATAAATAATACAATCTTTACAAATAAATGTGAAAGATGTAAGCCTTGGTACGAACATTACACACATTTTGGTCCAACATTGCCAACCCTAAGTGCTATACAATTTTCAAAATCCAGGATATAGTCAGGGTAATCACTGGCGTCGTAGCGTGGGCATTAACGTATGTAGGAAGGGATTTTTGAGTGCCGAGGCGAAATGAAAATACTAAGGTAACTAAACGTTTCTTTACAGACATAATATGGGGGGACTTTTCTATGACAGAATTCTTGGACATTCGAGTCGACCGTTTCGAGAGGTGGGGGATTTGCCCCTAGAATATTCCTCCAGTTTCCTCTGGCGTTCTACGAGGGATTTATCAAGATCCTCTTTAATATAGAGTTACCTACAAACCTTCACCGACTCGCCAGTGTCTGTACCGATGACTGCACCCTTATCGTGAATTAAAAGCACTTATAATACAAAGACTCCCCTCCTCAAGAAATTTCAAACTGTATCCTTTACAATCTATTGACACATGGATTTCAATGAATTCAAATGGTTTCAAAATGATAGCAACCTACAAGATCGGCTCAAATTAGTACTATTATCGCATGGGGAATCACACTCTTAAGCAAGTTACTCACCATATTTCAATTCAATTCAAATTTATTTCACAAATGATTTCATAAACAGTACATAAAGAACTCTCTGTTTAAATAAGCTGGAAAAGATATATCAAACAGTTAATGATAAAAATCAATCGGACCTTGGATTGCTGAGGAAGAATATTTCCAAACGTGACAGATCAACCAAATTTACAGCCTTCTTTGCTTCTTAGAAAGCCCTCTGCTAGATTACCGCTACACGATCGGGATCCCTACCATCATGCCTACAATGGTTACCATTAAAAGGGTACGGGGCGCCGCCAGAATTTAACCATCAATCCAGTGTGACAACGATGTTGAATGAGTTGACTAGTCCTGCGACTATGGAAGTTTTAAAGCTGGTCCAGATGACAGACTGACAGATGACCACATCCCAACACCCCCAAAATAACCGCCTTCTGTAAGAGGCCCGTATGGGCACTAATACGTTTGGGGACCCAGCCCAACAGCAGCGAGATATCATGCTTGTCAATCTTCTGAGGATAGAGCCCTGGGGTCCCTGAAAATTGCCCAGTGAGCTATTGGATACTCCGACACCGTATACAAGACATCGCAGATTTTCTTATCGAGCGTGACAAAATGTATCGACCAATGGCACGTCGTAGTTATGGGAGTTTTTGAACCATCTTATTATATACAAACAAAAGTCTGTCTCAAGAAGTCTTTGTACACCAGGATTAAACCATGTTCTGCCTGAGTAACCTCGTTGTGGTCAGTCAGTTATGGCCTTTCAAAGCCAACTTTTAACTCTTGATGGTAAACTAGCTTGTCAGCCTTGAAGCACTCACTTACTGTACGTTTGTACGTAAATATACCGCACGGGTATAGACATTTTGAAGTTGATCTAAGCCGCATACCAGCATGAATTACGTCACAGTCAAGATGACGTAACTATTACGATAAAGGAAGATATATGGCCGCATTACTTTTCGGTCAGTGTTGAAAGACGTACAAAATGTATTGCCAAACCCAATGACGTTTTACTTTCAGAATAATTCAATTTTGTAAATGGAAGGAACCAGTTTGACAGTCACGTTCCAGATTTGTGTGAAAAAAGGAAGGTTGTATAAAGGGCTTTCGAGGCAAACATTTCTGTGTGAAAAGGTGAAAGTCAAAAGACGCACCTTCAAAAAAGGGGAGAGATAGATTCACCTATCCTCCCGGGATTCCTATGGACAGACACTATGCTATAAGGTGCACCCTTAGCCCTCCTGTAATGTCCCAGATTTTAGCAGGTGGATATGAAAAGAGGAGTTATTTAGATGGCTCATGAATATGCATGCTTCAATTAAGTTTAAGTTCAACGTTTGAGGATCAGGAACAGCATTTTTGTACCTGAGTTAGTTCATGCAAAATTACCCCTTGGTGTACCTTGAGAATGCCATGTATGTTCCACACCATCATAAAAGATACTTATATGAGAAATATGAGGACATTTGTCAGGTACAGCTTATACTTTATGGAAATTAATTTGGTTTGACAGCTGACTCCCTTTAATCAAGTTCCCGTCGTTCCATGCAGTTACTTTAAGAAAGTGTAACCAAGACAAACCTATCGATTTGATGATCAATAGCTGTGACTCAGTGTATCAGGTTAAAGGATTGACGTAGTAATTGCAGAATACCCAGAACCTGGAAGTTCTGTTTGGGGAAACGTAAGGCTACAGAAGCCAGACAACAAATGTAATTTGATTCTCCAATTGTGCGGGTTGACCTTGCAATCAAGCCTGTATAGCCAAGGGAGGGGGACTCCCTTCAAAGATTTTCATACCCAGAAAATTAACTATTGCTATTTCTTAATGCATTTAAGTATACCTTGCTCCCACTAAGATCCGCCCCCCATAGCTATTTCGTCCCTTTCGGTACCTTAAGTTCAGTTAGGAACTGCCCTGTTTGCAGTACTTGTGCTATTTTATGAGAATGAATAGCCGAACTTAATTAAACAGAGGGACCAGATTGAACTGTTGACACCGCATGCAATGATTGACCACCCCAGCTGTATAGAGTGTTAAACTGAAAGAGGGGACATCACAACCCTTTAAAACATTTTTGTTTCATACTGTACAAGGTAGCCAACATGTAAAATGGTGTCATATCTTTGGCAAAACTTTGAACTGGTCATATCATGCGAGAGTCTCATTTCCTAGTGAATATTTATTTTGGGGACGCGGTTCATGAAAGGGAGAAGGCAGTCCCCCCAAGTTCTTTTTCAAAAATTCGCTAAATCTTACAGATCCCTTCTTATTTCTCTCACAATTATTTTCAGAATGTTCCTGTGTAAAATCACTGAATATTGAGGGTAAACCAATGAGTTATTTTAAAGGGGAGGGGGACACACCCCTTTTTTCGGGGGAAGCAAAATGATGTTATCTTCTGCAAACAGCGTTGAACTGAATATGGAGTAATTATAGAATGCAGGTCCACATGTGACAAAGTTCTTGGAGTGAATTTTTCTTTATACAAGGTCCTTAAGATGCAAAAATTGTGCTATGTTTGCAAAACACTGATTTGACTTTATATGTTCACAAAGGTTACAGTTAGTTTCCTCCCCTAGAAACGTCAGTATATTTCTCCCCAAGTTACTGGGAGGAAACTAACTCCTTTTTAGTTTGGGATGATGTGATACACCTTTGATAGTTATTTCTTTGACATTTTTCCATTCAGACTTTGTAGAAAGTATGTCAATGTAGCCAACAATTTTTTAGAGACCTAACATATGCAATTATGTGGCCTATTCTGTCTAGGCCAAGGCCTATTCATTTACTACAAAGACCGTATTGAGAATTTGAGGCATACACAACTTCAGAAGTCCAAACATGTGGAGTTGTTGTTAACCCCTCGAGTAAACTATCAGTGATACATGCCTACAACAAGTCTGTTTTTGCAATAAAACCAATACTTTTCTTTACTTACAACAATTACAACACGAATTTCCTCACTTGAAATTTAATTTACGTAGAGGAGAAAACTATGTTTTTTGGGGAGGAAACTAACTTTTTGTAGGGGAGGAACTATACTAACGGGTCCGGAAACTTACCGACCCCTTTTAAATATGACTACCGGAATATGTTTACATAGTCTCATTATTGGCTTCCTTGACTGTGGCATATGGCATCCTTCTCAAGGCTTCAGTACCAGGGTGGACCGCACTCCTCAGTCCTCACCTTAGTACACCACTTGCCCTAAATGATAATTTCTAGGTAGGTAGTAAAATGATCGATTATTTTGTATGTAACAATTAAGACAAACATGTGGAGTTGTTGTTAACCCCTCGAGTAAACTATGTTTTTTTCTGAAAAAAACATGCCAACATTGTGTTTTTCACGCATCATGAGTACAATGCTTTGGCAGACATTCAGCACTTGTTTACTCCCACTCATATTAGCCGAGCACCTGAATACCATCACAAATTGCTTAGCTTTTTATTTACTTACCAGCAGCGTCAGCTAAATGTAGATTCCACACTGTTATGGTAAGAATCACAAAGTAAAAGCAATATAAATCCATTGTGAGATGTCCGATGTGTGGCTCAGACCAACAACCTGGCTAGATATATGGCTCTTTATCCCAATTTGTCCTCTCCCTTAATGCACCAAAACTGGCAAATCCTCCCGATTCCAAGTTTTAAGAAGACGATGTGAAAACATGCGTTGGTTCGTGGCTATTCTTCTTAAGATCTTTAACTCGGGCCTCCTTCGTAGCAAAATTCATTCATGTCTTACAACATAATTCTTTCGTTTTACTGTCACATGTCGACTAGCAACATCATTATGGCTACTACGGATTCTTCAAAAATACGCCTTCAAGTTTCCTGGCTGAATCTATATTATTTGGAACCAGCAACAACAGTTTTGTGAACTGACTGTTCGAACTGTTAGCTGCGGAGACGGTTGATGGTCTATTGTGTGATACGGTTTAAATGGCACTTGTATAAAAAGGGTTGGTCAACCATAGATAATGCTGTGGCTTGGATTTAAAAATCATCGCTTGAGGAAAAACATCAACAGCGCCGCTATTTTAAGAAAGATAGTTTTGACCATGATCGTGTTACTACGGAAACCGAATAGTACGGTGGTTTAGAAAACCCAAATCCATGCCGGTGTCCACTATTTTAAAGGATAATGCAGAATGTCACCTTGGAAATGACTGACCGATGGTACCACCGATACGATGGCACCATGCTAGACTAGCAATTGAAGTTACTTCTCAAGAATTTGCTTTAAACCAGCCACCAAAATACACAAAACAAATACAACGATTTAAGACATTCATCTACGTACTTTTGTCAGAAAGTGTAGGAAGGTATGGGAAGATAATCCCTAGACATCGCACCTACCGGGAAGCACAGTTGGGTCATTTGTAAACGAATTAAAAATTCTCTCTACTAAGTTGACCCCAAGTTCCTCTTTCATCTCAGAAAATTCCAAGGGCGTAGGAAGCGGGATGCTGGGGTCTGCAGTCCCAGCGAAATTTGTGGGGGCGGAAGTATGCTTCAGCCCCAAACTTTCCAAGGAGGAAAATCCCTTATTTGTCTCTTCTTGAAGAAATGTCAAAACTTTGCAGTAATTTTCCTTAAAATTTGTCCAAAAGTGTGCACAAAATTGCACCTAAGGACCCTCAAATATCCAAACATTTTCCAAAGACCCCTCCCCCAGGACGTCGATGCGAAACAAGGTTCATCCACCTCCCCAGTCTCGAACAGCTTCCTTCGTCAATGGAAAGTTCTGATTCTACCCAAAAGTTCCTGCTGGCCCATCCCTTCTTGTTCAGACACTAACCTAGTTTACTGCTCAGGGCCATACCCTGGTAAACATACATGGGCCCAATGGTGTAATCAGAATGCTCTCTCTGCATGTTGTGAAATGTAACCTACTCTACATTGTTTGAATTTTCGGACTGTGATGTCAATCAAAGAACAGTCACCAATTGAAAATTTTGGTTACCCCTAAACAAAATGTACTTAGGGTGATGAGTGTCTGTCTTTAACCTCACAAAAATCACCTGTCTAGGATAGCTTCCAGACAAAACCACAGTACTATGCACTAAGTTTAATTGTTGAACAGTTCAAAGCCATTTTCACACATATATGTGTGTGAGCTTAACTGGGAACACAAGTGATTGCTCACGTCATCACTGACCAATCAGAGTGAAGCTATTGTTTGAACGAAAGTCAATTAAAGAGCATCACCAATTCTATATAGACATAGGCCTATAGGGATATTCCTAAATATATTCTGGGCCCGTTAAACCCAACTGGTAGCCAGACCCCTGAGGTACTCAAAGTGCGAGATACCTTTCAGGGGGAGAAGTAACAGTTTTGCAGACCAGAGAAAGGGTGAGTCATGTTAAGATGTATCATTGCAACAGTGCTTTTGGTTCTCGAAAATTTTTAGAAGGGCGAAGATTTTTCCAGGGGTACCACCCTTCTGCCCCCACCCCCGCCTTGACCACGCAGCAAACTCTCTCACCTATTTTTCTTTTCTTTTCTTTTTTGTAGGCTGAACTAACAGCTTTGGATTTATTAGTGAATGATCTCTGCAAAGTCATGAAGGCTAATTATCGTCGAACCCATGTATTCTAGTTGACATACCCCCCTCCCCCATCGTACAGTCAGAGAGTAGTCCAGGGCAATTCACCAACATGAGGTCACTTACCTAGGGTTATGCTTTTACCGTCTCTATGAGCGCATAGAACTAATTTCAATAAGAGGGCTGGGGTGGGTGGGTGGGTTGAACACTCAGGATGACACTTTAAGGCATACTTGCCTGAAAAAGTGACAAACATGCAGTCCAAATGGGGGAGGGTGTGACCCCTTTCCATCATCACTTATGTATATATGCTGGTCTATGTAATTTATGATACATTATTCTAGCAAGGTTTTGTGGATTGTTGTGAAATAACTATTTGTCCTGATTGGGTGAACTTATAACAATGAAAGCAGTTATAACAGCTTAGAACCAGGGAGCTGTTGTTCGAAATAACAACTCTCTGTAAGAACTCTGCTAAATTAAATTTGCTTTTCAGGCGGAAGCCTTTCATTTACAAGTTTAACATACGCTCAATGAAATCAAAACATGGAAATGTAAGAAGGATCAATGTATTTACATTCATGAAATGTTTTCGTGCTCGGGAGGGATTTGATGTCTGAAAGGTGGGGGTGGGGGAAAGGTTGCCGGGTGAGATAACGAGCGCGAGGCTCTCCCCTAAAGAACGTTGTAAGAACAGCATTACTCAGAATAATAGGTAATTTGATGATGAGGAAGATTTTACTCTTAGGTGGTTATAATAGTAATGGAAGAGTTTAAGCTATGGAACACCAAAGGTGTTCTACAACAAGTAACCACGAAACAGTAGTTATTACGGGTGCGCGCGAAACGGGTTTTAGAAGAAGTGTTATTTATGACATTTTATTGTAGCCTGTTGTTTCTTTTTATTTTTTAATGTGGTATTAGCCATTAAATAAAAGGTTTTACTACTTTCACCAGCCACCTCTTCTTTCCTTTATGTTTCATTTTTGTCCATTGTATGGGAAAAGGGACCCCTCAAGTTCTTTTTTATTACTATGCAAAATAAGATTCAAGGTTAAAGTATAATTTTGTAAGGACGAACCAAGTTTGATGGTTATAGGGTACGGTAAATAACACTCTCCAAAATCAATGAAATGTTGCAATCGCTAGTTCTTACAAAGACATTGACAAGGGCGACCCCGGTAAAAATGCCAGGTGAGCAGTGGCGTAGCCATCTTTGCCAGTCAAAGGAGGGGGGAGGAGGACAATTTTCTTCCCAATTTTGACATTTCGTCCCGGACACTTCCCGGAACTCCAGTTTTGGGCTCGCAGTGTTGGCGTATTCAGTGGCGCCACCAGGATCTGGTGATTGGGGGCACCGCAGATGACGTGGTAATGCCACCTAAGTCTGCCTAAATTGTTCTTCTTTTTAAGCACCCTGCGATTATATGCAGCGGTCGGGAATCCTTCCCTTGTCACTACATAAAGGTGCCGTTCTGGGGGTCTAAGGGGAGGTGGTGTCCCCCTCCCCTTTGAGAAATTTTTTGTTAATTGAAGGTTGCTTAGACGCAAAATGGTGCTACCTGTGGGATATTTTTGGAACTGAGAAGTGTCGAAAATTTAGTGAATTCTAATTTTTGGTTAGGTAGAAGAGGAGAGTACGTTGTCTAAGAGAGGGGTATGTTGTCAACAAACCTGAAGCCCCCCCCCTTTGGCTACTTTACTGCCTTCTATTTGGGGAAGTTTTTACTCAAAAATACTTGCGTGGAGCCCACAAAAACATTCTTGGACTCTAAGAAATTTTCCTTTGCTTCATTGCGCATTATAAAAGGGTATCTAAGGCTGGCAGACACCATATATTACCTATAAGGCCTCCGGGGAGCTCTGGATTAGTTATATACAATAGGGCACTGACATGATTCTTGTTACCTGAGTATCCATGATACTATAGACAGAATAGAGTATTACGCCTAGCACTTTTCAACGATCTTATTTTTACCAATCTTGAACGAAAATCCAGACGAACATATTCCAGCAATGGGGAATGGGAGGGAGGGAGTATAGGTGCAGGGAGGTGATATAAGACCTCCTTGATACGTATAGTAATAGGCCCCAGGGGTGAAAGACTTAAAAGCGCGTTTCAGAATAAATGCTTTTTCGTTAAATGTGTATAAACCATCACCATCTATACCGATAATAGTTGTGCACAAAGCACTAGGTAAAAAAAATTGAAAAATGTGTAACGAAAAATACGTATATATTTTCAACCTTCAACATAATGCTACAAATTAGATTGAAAGATCCCATATTGATGCGAGGCCCCTACAGAGTTTGGAGATGTACCTGTGCTTTTCGGAAAAGTGTTTGTGATCAGAATAGATCCATGTATGATTTTCTTAATAATGATCATTAGGTGGAGTGCAAACCTTGACGAATGTGCGCGAAGCGCGCAGAAATTTTTCATTAGACTCCCTTGAACAAAACCTGCATTCAGGCTCTGCATCGATTCACTTTTAATTCCCCAACAAATCTAAAAGCCAATTAAAAAGCCGATATTATACCTGGAAATTTTTAAACAGCTTCCAACTTTTGCTGCTGTACTTTTCCGAGAGTTGCTATCGAAAAATATTGATAATAAAAACAATATTGAGGTAAGGTTTAGATGGCGAGAAAATTTTTATCGTTTATGAAGGATTTGAAAAAATTCTGATGGTTTCCGAACCATTTGTGGTGGAAAATAATTACGGCAGATCTATCACTTGGTCGAAAACACACCTCACCCATACCCCTACAGAAATCTATAGCTTAAACATCTTGTGGGATAATTTTAAAATTTTCAGAATTTTTTTTTAGAAACCGATTGGAGGCGTGCCCCCATGCCCCGTACCGGCGCCAATGGGCGTATTCGGGAAAGGCCCGGTACTAGAAGTGGCTGCCTCAGGTGTATTTATTTTGCTTCCCCTTTTCTATTCCTACCTCTTTTTTCCTTCTCTTCTCTCTCATTTTCCTCTTTCCCTCCTCCTTCTTTTCCCTTTTTCTCCTTCCTCTTCCCGATTTTCCCTCCCGATTTTTTTCAGGGGGGCACTCTGCCCCTGTCCCCCCCACCGGCTACGCCACTGCAGGTGAGAAATTTTCATTGGAGACTGCATCTTTTTTAGGTATGGCCAGCGAAGCCTTTAAGTGCAAGCTCCGAAGGAGCGAAGCCAGGACCGAGGGTCCACCCTCCCGAGTTGATGGCTTTTGCGGCATTTCTGGACCATTTCTTGAGAAATGATTATTGACGCTCTCGATGCTAAAAATTTCAATAATTATGTTACACACCAGCACACATATGTAAGTCTTGTCCATAAATGAAGTGCCAATGGCACGCAAATCGAGTAAAAATTTTAAAAAATTATAAGTTAGTCATGTAACATCCAACAGACTTTAGCCACCAAAATAAAGCCAACAAAAAGATCTATCGAATACTACCTTTTCTATGGGGGTGTAACTTGATATTTTGCCCCAAAATATCATTAAGTGGTTGTTTAAACTCAAATAATCGTCCAAAAATAAAAAATGCTAAAATGACGTAATTTTGGAAAAAAATCATTTCAGGCACTTAGAAACCCTCACCCTACTCATTTTTTTTCTGAATACATTGGAACCTAAACAAACACCATGAGAGATAAATGTTAGGAGTTCGGAGATATTTCAAAAAAAACTTTCCAAAAATGCCTCATTTCGGTCAAAAATAAACGTTTCAAGGCCAAAATAAAGACCTCGGATAAAAAATCATAATTCCACAACGACAAGTCCGATTTTTTTCATTCAAACGCCAATATGTTCTTTATAAGCATCCTTATAAAAATACCAAAAATATGAATACATGTTAAGGGCGGAGAGAATTAGAGGGGTTTGAAGTTGTAAACATCTCCAAAATTAAATGCACAAAATTACATCTAGGGACCCTCAAATATTAAAAAAAATTTTAAGTGGGAGAGAGACACATGACGGTGGTCCGCAACAACGTTCTACCCCAGTCGACAATAGCTTCCTACGCATATGATAGCCCTCATATCAACAAATCAAATCTCCGAGTCGGCTGTCCATAGTATTTTCAAATGTGTGTAACATAATGACCATTTGAATTTGGAGCATCCAGAGCGTCTATAATAGGGCTAACTATTTGACACTTCACTGATCAAATGCTTTTTTTTTCATAGCAGGAGGATATAAGTCAAAACGTTGCCTAAAATATATTCCGTTTCCAACATTTTTTTTGCGTAATGAGTACTTGAAATCATTTGTTACATCATCCTTTTTAGGGTGAACTGATCCCTTCAACAACATGGCACACATCACTCCCAACCCGCCAGAAAAATGGAACCTACTGCCATTGTGCTTGGTGCTCAGTATAAGCAATGGAATAGGGAAAACAAGCCAGTGTGCTACAACTGGAAAAAATGCCGGAGCCGGCTCGACTTAAAACCAATTGGTTAGAAACTGAGCCGTAAAACCTCATCCAACTAACTAACCCACCCGCCAGAAATATTGGGGACTTAATTTGTCAGTCAATATTTTGGTGCGGAGGAAATTTCTTGAACTACTGGGTTTAGCTAACATTCTTTGTTGTTTCTGAAGACGGCAGAGAACACGCCAAGAGACCCTTGGTTATAAGGAACCATCTGCTTTGTTTGACAATTGCAGCACACTATTAAACAGGGACAATAGACGCACATTGTTGACAGATTCCTAGGGATAATTCTACGAGGACCTTGAAAAACTTCGAATTCCAGATGATCTGCAGTGTAATCTGAAGGGTATTTTCACAGTTTTAGTCCATTAAATGTCTGCATTCATCATTTTCGAATTTAATTTCATTGAATCCACTATTGTAAGATATGGAACCAAACATACACCTTCTAATTTCTTTAGGCACATAGGCGCATGAGGTCGAGGCAGACTGCCCCCTCCCCCTCAAAAAAAATCTGAGGTCGAAAATTAGGGCAGGAAACGAAAAAAATTCGGGCACAGAATAGGTGAAATTCCGGCAGAGATGAAGTAAAAGTGAAAAGATTGTCCGAATTTTCCAATAAGTTACCGAATTTTTTATCTAATGCCCGACAAATGTGCAAAAATGTTTGCACGCTTCGCGC
>WURT03612213.1:7362-20374 GCA_009936505.3 Holothuria glaberrima
CCAATATTACAAGTAGCCCATATTACTGATACCCCATATTACGGACATCCGATATTACTGATACCCCATATTACGGATACCTAAATACCCCATACTACGGTACCCGATATTTCAAATACCAATATTTGAGGAATGAGCACACTGCATTCTAAACCATAGGCTATTGGGACTCTAACACTATATGCTATGTCATTTGTCTGAAGTACAGAATGAAAAATATCTGTTATGTAGCATTGCCATTTTTGGTAAAATTCACAAAGTGGATACCCATAAGGACAAAAAAGGGGAATACCTGCCAATCTTATATTGAATATGAAGAATTTGTCCAACATTATAGGAGATACCATTTCTCATTTGACAAGGTGAACACTTGTGCTTGTCTAATCTTGCTATTAAATCTGTACTTAACTGTAATTTCTCAAACTTGAAAAAGTCTGAATGTGAAACCTACTGTATGGCTTCATTTACAGAGCTCACAGTATTCTAAACAAGATGCGTGCTAACCACAATCTTTGATAAGATCGCAAGTCCTGGCAGTTTCTAGCAATTTGGATACTGTTATGACATGCGGCTATGGTACTACTATGACTACAATTTAAAAGGTGTGGCAACATTGTTATTTAACCTCTAAAGTAAATTATGTTCAGGGCACTACAATTACTGTCCAGCTCACTTACCAAGTCGGGCAAGCAACCACCGAAATTTACTTGCCCTGTTATTTTTCCACTTGCCCTTCTAGTCAGGCGAACAAAACAATTTCCCGAGTGGTTTCGTGCACGCACGTGACAACAGTCTTTGAATTATTTTCCACAATCATCAGATTGTGTCCTCTTCCATCATTGGAGAGGAAAAAGTTATTACACATTTACAGTAATGAACAGTACTTTCATACATGGCTTCTAAACCCAAAAGCCTGGGGACCCTCAACCTTTTTTTCAAGAGTAATGTAATATGATTTGAGAAATGAGATTTTTGTATATGTTTCCCTCTTAAAGCAGGAAAGTATCTTTTTTTCCACTTCAAATTTTTGAGAGATTTACCACTTGCCCTTGCCCACCCGGGCAAGTTGGAACAAGAGAGCAGCTTGCCCTGGAAATTTCTACTTGTTCCGGGCAATCAGGCAAGTGTTTATGTAGAGCCCTGGGTGTCCCTATATTTTAATGCCAGCTTATTATTTTTCTATTGTGTTGTTTCTTTCGTATGTTGTAGGTGTGTCTCTGATACCTCCCTGAATGATAAAAAAGAGATCAAAAAGAAACTGAAACAGTGCTACCCATGTCTTGTAAACTTCATCACTGTAGGAACACAAATAGTCTATCCTTCCAGGAAACTGAAATATTATGGCATGAAACCAAAATATGTTTCTTGATTACTTCAGAATTATTATCTATTTTTGTAGCAGTTCTTTAAGGGGGACAACAAAGTAGACCTGATGTCACAGGGCCAAGGAAATGAAGTGTACCCTTCGCCACAACAGAGGATCTTCAAACACTTTACACCTTCTTCTTTTGCTAGTTTAAACCTTGTATTAAAAATGATGAATTTTTTCTGTTTCTAAGCTGCTGATCTTGTTATTAATTCTATACTTCTATTTTTTTAGTAACATTCTACATATTCTATACTTGTATTTTTTTAGTAACATTCTATTTCCAAACTTAGCCATTTTCTTTCAAAACTAGTACCAGGGGTCTTCATGTGATATCCAGTGAACTAAAAGTATATTGAGATGAGACCGTCCTGTCATTTTGTGAGCCAGAGGATTTAGTATCTGTACGCATGCTCATGAATGGATTTTTGCACTATTCTGGAGAATTTCAAACAAACATCACCTCCAGTAAACAACTCACCCAAAAAATATTTTAGTTTAGAAGTAGAGCAACCCACTGACAACCCCACAATTCCCCTTCTCCGGAACCCCCCTCCCCTGCATACACAGTGAAAATTTCCTGTTCCCACAATACATACACTGTAAATAAAAAAGAAAATTTTAATAAAAGTATCAAGCATGACAAATGAACAAAAGTCAGTGTTTAAAGTGCAACATTACCAGGGCTGGAAAACTTGTTAATTTCCCATCAAGTAAGTCAAATTTCCCACAGTTTTGACACATTTTAATGTACATACTAGCTAAATTTCCTTCTAACTGCTCATATTTTTCTTCAAATACTTCAATTACCTTGCTACGAGCAAGTTCCTGCAGTCCTGAATTTTTTCACCTATTAACATGACAGAATAAAATAACTTGAGGTATGCTTACATAAATTATAAATGTATCTTCCATAAACAAGTCCTTTATTCATGTATTATCCTTACCTTCACAGCAGGTGTTGATTATGTACATCTCTTCATGTACATAATCAACACCACATAATCAACAACACTCAAACACCTGCGAACAATGACAAAAATCATCCAATATCACTACATTCGTGAGACTAATTTGAAGTTATCTCTCAAGCCATTGATTGGTTCTCATGTATGATTATTCATATAACCCTGCCAAGCTTGGACTGTGCCCTTGTTCCACGGCCCTCTCACTTTCACACATTAAGTCAATGGGACTTTTTAAGCGAATGAATTTGAAGCAAGTGAAATCACCCACTAAAACTCCACTGGACTGTGTTCGTTGGAACTGCATGGTAATTAGACTTGCTTTAGTTGATTTTTCGTTGAATATTTATGACTTGTGTTTGTTGTGACCGTCTATCCGTATGACCATATGAATAGTTAATAGCATAGTTTTACGAAGAATTTTTATAAAAGTTTGTGGACGTTGGTATTGCGAGTGCAGTCAGTTTTGGTGCAGGAGCAATACACGTCCGCTGGGAAGGCAAGTATTCTCCTTTCATGCAATGCCCTCTGCCCACTCCCCCCTTCCTACCCATATCCAGCTATGATGATAGCTTTTCAGGACACTTTTACTACCATAATACTGTATGTCCATTTCACATATTGTTTCAGCCTACATTATCTGTCCCCAACTAAGCCACTTTGTATCAATTGACCTACAGGTAAAACTGCGATGCTTCTACACATTCATTCACAAATCACCCAATTTTGCCACTGTCCTGGATGGCAGACACAACAGAGTCATTCAGTTTTAATAATAAGGCTGCATCCCACTCATTAAAATTGAAGGGATGTATAATCCTAACTCCAACAAATGCATCATTAGAAACTCTTTGTCTTATATTGAACCAGGTACTGTTTGTAAAAAGGTCACCTATTTCTAGAGCTGTGAAAATGGAGAACGTTTGGAACACGCTCTTTGGTTTACGAGCAATTATTAAAAGCAGTGAGTGATACTGTGGAGTTGACAGAAATCAGCTGGGTGAGATGCTTGGTTAGCAAGTTTCAAAACCCACATACTGTATGACTTATTTAGTTTCATAAGATGTATCTTTCCACAGCTGTAGTGTAGTTAAAGTTTGAAGGGTACTTGTCAATAACTGCACTAAAACATCGTTTATGTATTTGTCATAGACAATTCAGTACGTGCGCACACGTAATGACATCACCACGGAGGGGGACGAAATGGTTCTCAAACATGTTCCTATGGAGTGAAGTAAATTAAGCTGCTTGCATTCACTCTGCATTATGAGAGTAGCAGATGACACAAAACTTGTACCAAGTGTGGTAAAGGAAGTAGGCTTCCCCTTGTAAATTGTTAAGAAACAATTGTTAAAAAAAAACTCCAAGTGTATATATTTACAGCAGGAAACTTTGCAGTGGTAGGAGGTACAGTACATCCACCTGAGCCCAAATATTCAGTAAGAACAGGAAACTAAAATCAGTGTATTCACATGCATACAGGATGAGGGGGCAAGAAGGCCACAGCACCTCCATTTTCTATACATGTAGAAAATGCCTAAATTTTGGGAAAATATGTTCTTTTCTGGCTGAACTTATGATCTGGGATGAAAGTGCTCAGTCTCCCTCCCCCAACTGAAAGGAATCCCACATGTTTATATCCCTCTCTGCACACTAAAATATTTGACAGGAATCAGTTCTGTGTATCTTCCTTCATTTTATGTATAAAAATGCCCAAACCCCAATGAAAATTTTAAAGGGTGAAAAAGAGAGAAAAAAAAAAACATGCAGTATTAAACAAAACAAATAAAATGGAACTTTCAAAATGACTACAAATGACCTGTGACATTCCATTATTTTTTAGCCTCCCAATTTGAAGTTTTCAAGGAAATAAACATGAACAAATCTGCCTGTTTAATCTTTACCTTTGTACAAATGAATAAAAGGCTTTTTGTTGCCTTCACATTGAGAACTAACCAGAAGAACATGTATCATTCTCTTTAACAATATCTTTAAAGGGAAAATGCAGTCTCCCAATTTGAAGCAGTGTACCCAGGTACACTAGTTCAGGAATGGCTCCTATCAATCATGTGACAATATTTTTGTTACTTATTTCCTAAATTTATGCAGAATAACTCAATGATTTGACACAGGAACATTATGAAAATACTTGTGAGAGAAATAAGAGGAGATCTGTAAGATTTAGCAAATTTTTAAAATAAACTTAAGGGGGGAGGGGGAGACTGCCTTCTTCCTTTAATATCCTGATTATAATTATACAACGGTCACAAATATTAGCTGCATGTCATTAAATTTATCACAGAACATCCAATTTCAGAAAATCTTTCTATTTACAAATTGCAAATTTTATTTACTTAGTGAAAAGCAATCATTGACGATGACAATGTATGATGCCAGCAGCACTATCTTGCCAATATGTGAAAGAAAGCCTTAATGTAATACCTGCCTGCACACTGCACCTGTTTGGAGTTCTTATAAGCCAATACTAGTCATCTAAAGATGCTGCCTTATTATATTTTCATCATTCTGTGAGCTACAGTATGAGAGATATCATTATAAGTGTATTGTTAAAAGTACACATGTGCTCTATTTAGAGAGTACTGGTGGCATTTGAAGGGATGAAGCTTAGCAACCGGGAGGTTCAGAGTATGATCCCCGTCCGGGTCAAAGTAAGGTGGGTCTTTCATCCAAGAGTAATCTGTGGTTCTCCCATCTGAACCGGCCTTTCAAAAGAAACCATATCTGATCTAAACTGTTGACTTGGTTAGCCACCCAACATGGAGTTGTAATTCAAAGCAGTAGGCTTCTCCCACATTTGTGGTCGCTTAGTATCGTAAAACAACTGACCTTCATGGCCTGAAATCATGGCCTTCAAGACCTGGAAAAAGCTGCTTATTTGCAATCACGGTTTTGTCTTGTTTCTTTCTTTTTTATTTATTCAATTTCTATGGCATTTCAAAATTTTATGATTTTCTGTCTTTTCCACTCTTTTCCCCCATTGTCTTCCATCTAAGAGGATTTCATTACTCTGGTGTGAAGTTACGTACATGATACAATTAACAGGTGCTTCAAATGCACCGTAGGGGGAAGGATGAGAATGACTTGAGAATTTTAAACTGTTGACATGAAATAATATCCAAGTAAACGACATGTGAAAAAAGGATGAAAGTACTGTCAGTGCTTTTAAATCATTGGGTGGTACAGAGCAACACCAAATTAGCTGCAGGAAGTGAGGGTACTATTTTTCAACATTACTGCGAGTTCTTAGCAAGAACCAAGAAACAATACTATTGATTGCAAGTTACATGTAAATGCTGGTAAGAGCATCGGACCAATCAGTATCCGATTACAACATACAATACGACACACTATTGCAACAGGACTCACAAAGCAACAGTATTGGTGGATTTTGCTTAATATCATTAAAGGGAAAAGAGAGAAGGCAGTCCCCTCAAGTTTATTTTCAAAAATTTGCTTAATCTTACAGATCTCCTCTCATTTCTCTCACAAGTACTTATTGTAATGTTTTCTGATAAAATCATTGGATATTCAAGGTAAACCAAGGAGTCATTCTGCATAAATTTCACAGATAATTGACAAATGTACTGTCACATGATTGACATGATCCATTCCTGAACTAGTGTACCGGGGTACACTAACTCAAACTGGGGGGACTGCATCTTCCCTTTAAACCTTGGACATGTCAAAACTGTATAACTGACATGATAACTTAAAGTGCCAATAGAGTAACATCAAGCTGAATTTATAACACCACTCACATCGGTGGAAAAAGTTAGGAAGCTGGGAGGCTCCTTCCCAGGAAATTTGGGTGTTTGGAGGGAAATTTTGGCAATTGAAATAAACCTTTTTGTACATGTATGAAAACACAGGAAGGATTGCGAAAAATATGACTCCCTTCCTGGGAAATAAACAAATTTCCAGCCCTGACCACTCGCACAAAACCAGAAATAGTTTCATACACAGATTTTTCAAAGACAATCACAATATCTTCCATTCCACTCTCCATTTGACATTACCATTCGAAAGTAAAGAATCTATTGTGTGCACAACAATTGTATCTATTGTGCCTGTATATGCCTGTGCACTTTACACATTTTCTGTGCATGAGCTCTGACAGCTAACAAGGGGATTGACACTGCAGGAGCATTTACACCACCAACCTTGGAAAAAGCCTGTATTGCATCAGAATATGAAACAAATTTTCTTTCACAGAGGTGAAGTAATTCTTGAAATTTTAAGTCCACTGTGATTTACACACATCTACCAAAAACAGGCAAAAGACTGAAGTCACCGCACACAATAACGAAAACATTTCTGCACAAAAATGATACACTGTCACAAAGAATTGTTTTGGGGTACAATCCTTTGCTCTCCACTAAGTTACACTTATGCAAACATTATTGAAAACACAAATAGTATGATGTTTTAATGGGAACAGATCACTGAATACTAAAATAATGAGTACAAGCGCATGATGCACTTGCACTCCTACTTGTACAACTCAGAAAGACACTCCTCTTGTACTAGTACTTATGACATAATGTGTTTACTTTCAACTATGACTGTATAACTTCATATGCACATTTCTTGTGTGACTTATGAAAAAAAAAACTAACATTTGTAATGTGAACCAGTCCTATTTCCTTGCATTTTAGGCATTCAGTAAGAGAGCAGTGGCGAAGCAAGCATATAGTCAGGAGGGAGGTCGCCCCCCCCCCGTCGGACTCAAAAATCACCTGTTGCGCCCTTTTTAGGTTTTTACCCTAATGAGTCATAGGGAATCTACCTACTGTACTTCAAAGCACCCCTACAGGACATTCTCACCCCCCTCTGGACCGAGTTCCCTTACTCTGCCACTGCAAAAGACACCATTTCCCTGCTATGGATTTCTCTAAGTAAATCCCTACCACATCCTTCCATTCATAAACATGGTTTGTATCTTCTGTAGTAATTACAATCTGTATGTCCTAAATCTCTCTGATGGCACTACGACTGGAATGTAATTTGGTCTGACATTTCCAAATCAAAATGTTAAAGGTTTTATCCAAATAAAGACAAAAGAATGGCACTCCCAATCTAACATAAAACGCTTGTGCATAAACATCTCTGTGAAATTACTTCAACAAAAGTATTTCTTTTCACACGTCTTAAAGTTGAGCCCTTTTGCATTCTCACTTTTTTTATTAGTTGAAACTAAATTACACCCACAGACAGTTAGAATTCCTTTTCAAATGTGTATAATGGGTGATGCTTAGGCTATTTGTCATTATATTCTACTTGGAAAAAAACAAAAACCCTCCAAAAAGCAAGTGACATATTACCATCTACTTTTTGCAATGGTTTTCAATAGTGATGTACCAATTTTGATGCACCAATAGTGATGTACCAATTTTGAACGTAGCCAGTATTACCGATATTTCTATTTTCAATATAGAGGATACCAATCCCACACCAACTGTTATCTCAGTACTACCACCAAGGTCTGCTTAATTCTCATGAGGTTTCATATTGAGACTTAGAGTTACGGTCTAACATAATGAAACGTTTTTATGAAAAACAGTATAAGCAGTACTGGTTAGGTAATTTCAGCATTTAATTTTAAAATGACTGATACCAATACAGGACTAAAATGGGGAATATCAGCCGATACCAATATCAAATACTGATAATCGGTCCAGCATGTTTTCAACACTAATACTGATATATCAATAATTATTAAAGAAATTGCCAAAGAACCTTTAATCCCTTAATATTACAACATTCTATTTTTTCAACTTTGCTTGGTTAATTCCTCCATTGTTGGAAGCCATTGAAATCAGTAGCAAAGTCTGGAGTGACCTTTAAGTGGTTTGTATCACATCGTTATAGGAAGCCTGTGCACTTGGAGAAACACTGATAAAGGGAGAATGCAGTCACCCCAACAAAGAATTGTATAGTAGACTATCCTATTTCCTGAATGGTTCTTGAGAATCATGTGACAGTATTTTTCTCACTCAATTGTAAAATTTAATGAGGAGCAACTGCTTGGTTTACCTTAAATATGCAATATTTATGTCCTAAAATATCATGAAAGATACTTGGAAGAGAAATAAGAAATTTGTGACATTTAGCTATCGTTTCAAAATAAGTTTGGGGCGACTGCTTATGACCTGTACTTCTAAACTCAAAGAACCAAAGCAAAGCTGTTATCATTTCAAGTGAAGGCACATAATCAATATTTATACCCTAGCATGAATGCCCTAGGGATATGGTTTTTATCACCATGTGCAGTGTATGTAATAGCACGCTGGTTTATAAACCTGTTCTGGGCTAAGGTTACTATCAACTTTTCTAAACCACTGCTCCGATGATGGTTAAGTTTAACACAGTCGGAGTTCAATCAACAACGCATTGTCACATGTATAATTTTCTTTCCTTATAGTTATTGCTGGCAAAGTTCTAGTTATACTTACTGCTCTTTACCCTGACAAATTACTCTCTCTTCTTACTATCATCTTTCTGTTTTTGTTTGTATGGTCACTAGCCTTGATAAACAGTATTGTTTTTCCATGTGTGTGTCCATCATATGTACTATTTGCATGTAATTGTTAAATGATACCTTTGTTGATGACTGTTGTACATATGAGAAATAAATTGAATTTGTGCAAAATGCTCACCTTCTAATGCTCCATTTTTCTACATATGAACATCCCATTACATGGATAATTAAATATTTGAATGACTCACTTAAAATAAGCAGCCTCCAGTACTAACAAAGACTTGAAAAAATTGTGGCCTTTATATCCACCACATCACTTGCATCACTTGAACAATACATGCTCTTCTAAGATCTACACAGTGTGCATCAGTACCTGTCTTTTCATCACCAAATTGCTTTCATGAAATGAAGATAACTTTAATGACACCTCAGCATAACTCCTACACATAAAACAATTGATGTGAGACAAACTTAGCTATTACAAGTCACGTGCTATCCAAACAAGCATCAGTGCAAACCACCTTGAGAGATCCGCCCACACAATACAACTATTTGTTTCAAATCACAGGCTTGGAGTACATATTCTTAATGAACAGCTAAAAATATGATTTATCTTTGAGGGGGCGACCAATTTATAGCACTCATATAAAAACATACTAACTATAATGAATATAACATCTAAGATGCTGACAGAGGTATCACTGATGCCTAGAATCAAACTTTGTCAAGGTTAATTCTTACTTATTCAGGAGGCTGTTGTTGATGTAGATAACTCCCATATTACACATTTAGTTTGAGCTGAATTGCCAAACTTAAAGAACATGGGAGGAGTACTAAACTGTTCCTTAAATCCCTTTAAAGGGAATAAACTCTCACAAACTTACTTTGAAAGACCAGGTAAATTTGACAAACCTCTTTTTTCCCTGACAAAAGTAAATGTTTCATTTTTCAGACCATGAATGTTGCATACTTAAAGGAAATCAACGAGTTATTTTACATGAATGTAGCAATTCCAGTAAACAAAAAATGTCACATGACTAAAAATAACCATTCATCTAATAGGATACCCAGGTAAAATTATTTGAATTTGAGGTGACAGACTGCTTTGCCTTTGTAAATTTTACAGATCTTCTCTTGTCTTCCTTACATCTATCTTTCATAATGTGTCCAAAGAAACATTTGAGTATTATAGGTAAAACAAGAAGTTATCTGCCCATGAGTTTAAAGGGGAAATTGTCTCATTCCAGACACTTCCAATTCTCCCAACTAAGTTAGTTCAAGCCCCACCCATATTACTGTCTTTAGCTTCTCCTTGTGCAGACACAAACAGTGTTTATTCCTTAAGGCCATATCCTGGTGAGCATACAAGGCCCTAATGTGTAATCAAAACACTCTGTGCATGTTGTGTTCATATGAGCTGTTCTGCATCTTCTAAATTTTGTAACTCTGATGTCAGTCAAAGAGTAGTCACCAACTCAGACTTTGGCTTACCCCCAACTAAAAGTCATACTTGGGGCGATGCAAATCCCTCTCTCACAATTTTGGAACAAAGATTTGTCATATGTTTAAAACGAGCCATTCACGAATTAGGATACCAGGGTACACTAATTCTTTTTGGAATACATGACTTGCCCCTAAAATACCCAATTAACACTTTAAATTTCCCACAGCCCATTATTAGTGATTGTATCTCCCCTATCACGTTACCTGCAATATAAATGATTTGACATGACTGTATGGAATGGAAAGCTCATCTCTTGACCAAATGAGTACCTTAATCTTCCCCTCTCCCACATCCTTTATTCTGATGGGAGGAGAGGGCGATGACAACCTCTGGGAGGAGCATGACAAAATTTTAAAAGAGACCACAATCAGTGACCTAAGGTCACCATGCACTGGTATGATGGTGCTTTTACAAGGACAATGTACATTAGAAAGTATTTGATTTGGGATGGCTTTCTCAGAAATGAGAAAAAAATATCTAAAGCACAAATATTTTGTATCAATGGATTAACAATGGATAATTTTATCTCTCACTTTCTTTCCTTTGATTGAACAATTAGGGGACAATAGAGACTGCTTGGGATGGGAATGATAAAACTAAATAGTGCAGAGTGTCTCCCATGTACAGCTTTTATAGCACATTGTAAATTAGCAACATAATTAAAGTTTGTCCAATTGGAGGGTTCATTAGCTATCATAAATTTCATAAATTTAGAAGATGTGTACACCATGAGCCAGTTTTGTTTGCTAACAAAGGAATCAAATCTAGTAGATGGAAAAGCATTGAAAAGTAGCAACAGTTACTAAGAGAGATTTTATTTCCCTCCATAATTTATTGCTTCAAATTTATTAAGATGCAGTGAAAATATGCAAAGGTATATATGTATGTGTAGGATGTGAAATAAAGATAACATTTACAAAGTTTACGGAAATGCCATCTGGACTGGAAAAATTTTCACAAAATGGCCTGACCTTTGCGTACTTTTTCAAACTCATCACTCTATTCATAGGAATGTGTGTCCCTCACAGTACGTACAAATGTTTGTTGCCCATTTGAAAAAACAGTGACTTCTGCTGCAGATAAATTTTTTTCTCGTCAATTAGGTATGTCCACGTGGCAGTCAGCTTACACAGGCGATGAACACAGAGCAACAAGTACAGAGTGACAAATTGATTTACGAAATGAGAATGTCACACATGGTACTGTTTGACTTACAGCAGCTGTTGTGGCATCGCCTACACTAGAACAAACAAATATGGTAAAACCAAACACAGTCAACCCACTTGCCAAGGGTAAATACTACCACAGCTGACAAAGGTTTAAACAATACTCAATCCACTTCGAGGGCTCACAGTGGTTCTAAAATGTAGCTAAACTGGACCAGCCTTTCTTTGTTCAATATCCCAGGCTGTAGCTAGCTCTGCGACAGGTTGACTTCCAATCTAAATCTTTTGTTTGAATATACTACAGCATTATGTACAACAGGAAGGTGTTGTAGGCAATAGCTTCATTAATCATGATTTTGTACTTCTGACTTATGACTAACCAAAAGTTGAAAAAAAAAAATAATATATGTATACGAAAGACAAAAACGAACCCAGCTGTTTGGGGTAATGATGGAGCTATACACATGTGAACGTGTTCCCATGGAACAAAGCAATACACTCAACTGTGATTGAGAATCAAGCAATGAACATACAATTCTGAGAAAAAGCTCTGAAAAACAGTTTGGTTATTATTTAAAATCACAACTGACTTTGATTTTAGACAATGTTGTAATTAAAGATTGACAGCACTGCTGATGTTTAATTTCCTGCAAGTTAACTTCTACTCTGGCAGCATACATATCCTGGCACCTCTTCAGTAACATTTTCATAGTGCTTTGTTCAAACCAATAGGCATACAAGGCAAGGGGCTAAAGCTCTCCCCTCCCCCACCCTCCCCTCTCTGAACCTCATTTGCACAAAAAATTGTTACTTCCATGCAAAATGTATGCTATTTCTGAAATAAAAAAAAACATTCTCCAATTTTTTTTGTGGAGGAGCGTAGCCCTGCTAAGAAGCCCCCATCACCAAAATGAAAGTTGTCCCATGCACCTATATTTAAATGCTATTTGTATTTTGTCATTGAATTTGTAGAATAAAATCTGACAATGAACTGTTCATCATAGAAATTGTGTGATAAATCCATCTTGCATGATAACAACAGCTAATATACTACTTCACATTACTTCAAACCCCCCTTTTCTTTTATTTCTAGCTAAAATTGTACAAAAGCTGATGTCTGAGTGTGTGACGTCCCTTTAATAAATTAGAACTGATCAGATCAGATTTTGTATGATTTAATTTCAGTTGGAATGCCTTTCTGTGATATTAAAAAATAGTACATTAAATTTTGCATGAAGTATGTCAGTATAATGTTTCATAATTAATTCTACACCAGTTTTATGACTAGTCAACTGGTAATTTTGAAGTAATTGTGGCCTTCATAGAAAACTTTTCTTCCCTTCGACCAGCCGCAATTATCTCTGAATTCCTTTTTCTTGTGGAAAAAACAAGTTAAACATGATGGCTTTGACAACTGTTCTTGTTGCTTTGTAGGAGCTTTGGTATAATAATGGAGTGTCCAGGACCAAACTTAAAATAGGACCAATGTAGGAATATATGTGCATGAAACAT
>WURT03612323.1:0-20374 GCA_009936505.3 Holothuria glaberrima
TGTCGCAAATGGGAAATTAAAAACCGGGAGGATAGAGCATAAAACCGGGAGGCCGGGAGATCTGGATAAAAACCGGGGGACTCCCGGTAAAACCGGGAGAATTGACCGTGACAGGTCTGCAGATATAACGCACTATGTCCAGCCAGCGCAACAGGTTACTTGGCTTGTCCTACAATAGCCTACACATATTTTCAGCATAGTCTGTATGTAACATTGAAAATGCGGATAATATCTAAGCAAGCAGACTAACCTCAAGACCTTACCAATAGCCAAACATCCGGATGCAATACAGGCACGTACGTGCTATGTTACACTATGTTGTGTTATGGTATTCTCATAGAACACATCCTGTCTTGGCTGTAAGCCGCGGTTTTCTTTTCGCCGAGTAAAGAAAGCAACCAGCGCTAATTTTGTATTATCATTCTCTATTCACAAACAGTATCGTCGACATGAGCACTGTCCATTAGACAGAAGGTTCATTAGACCGGAGATGCTAGCTCTTAAACTTAATCCCAACCGTAATCCTAATCCTACCTGGGGTTAATCCTTATCGTAATCCCTTAACCTAATTTTACATCTTAATTCGAATACTATCAGCTTTCTTCTTATGCGAAGATTTCAAGAATCTCTGATGGACCTTCAATCTAGTGTACAGTCGGTTAAGAGGGTATTCCACCCCACCCCCTCCCCCCCCCCTCGACATAACCACAGGCTCTGCTGAAACTGTGAAAGTACTTGCACAATACATTGTTTGCTAGCTCTTCTTGTACAAAAATGCCAAAAAATGCTAAACTCATAGTGTCGACCACGCATTTCTCCTACACTTTTCGTCCCATTTTAAATTTTTACGCAAAGACGAAAGACGAACGGCGTGTTGCCGGATATATTGCACACTGAATGGTTAGGCTATGCCTGGGAAATTCCGAAGGTATGAATTCGCGTGATACCAACTTACTTGAATCATGGAGCTAATACTTGGACCAGGTACAGTGTAGTAGCTTTGGTGGTAGCTCCTTGGAAGCTCCATGCTTAAATATCGGTGACTGGCGTAGCCACGGGGGAGCGTGCCCCCCCCCCCTTCGAAAGCTTGTTTCCCACGGCCCAAACGCCCCCACTGGGATTTTGAGTGTCCAAATATTACGTGCGAAAAATATATCATTGGTCTAAATGGTATCGAATCCCAATGATGACCACTGATGAACTAACCCTCGACCGCGGAACGGCAGTATAGGCTGAAGTTGCTGAAAAAACCTGACGTAATATAGCGCTTAACCAGAGAGGATATCTGCAGCACTCGCACCGTACTATAAACGCGTATTAACGACCATCGAATATAACTCCCTGCCCACGCTATTGCTCTACATTACAAGACTACAACACAGTCACTCACTGCAATATGCACAGTCCAGTCGGTGGTTACACCGCTATGTTCCGACGTCTTGTTGCTCCGACGTCTCTATATTCCGAATGTGTGCAGGAAGGACAGTGGTAGGATGGCGGCTTGTTTTAACCTAAACTTTTCTCTAACGCTGACCTCAGTGCGGACTTTTCGGAACATAGAGACGTCGGAATAGAGAGCTACCCCCCCCCCCAGTCGGCTATATCATGCCAATGGTTACACCTCTATCTTCCGACGTCTCGTTGTTCCGACGCCTCTATATTCCGAATGGGTGCATGAAGGACAGTGGTAGGATGGGGGATTGTTCTAACCTAACCTTTTCTCTAGCACTAACCCCAATGCCGACTTTTCGGAACATAGAGACGTCAAAACAAAGAGACGTCGGAAAATAGAGCTGTCCCCCATGCTAATCGTTCGTGCTATTATACTATGAAGGCACCTTTATGCAGTAAAATTATTTTATTCTCACAATTTAACATCCGAGCATAAGCGTACGGGACTCTTCAAATTTGGGGGAGCAGAGAATTTTTGCTCGAATCTCAAAAAGTTGCCAAAAGTCAAGGGCGTGGATCCATCCCCAAAGACGGGGGGGGGGGATTTCACCTTATGCGAATCGCCGTCCTGGGGGTCTAAGGGGAGGGGTTACCCCTCCCCTTTGGAAAATTTTTGCTCACGTAAGGTGGGCTGGATGCAAAATGGTACATTTATTGCTAAATTTGAGTTGGATATATCTCCAAGAATTTCTCCTTTTTCAGGAAATCTTTTCATCTTGCTTGTTTAAGCGATTTTTTACTCAGTTCTTGGGGTAACTCAAAACCACACTGCGCGAAGTAAGTGAACAGTAAATTGTTAGACCACACATACCGTTAGCAAGTTTACTCGTATCTTATGAAATTTGGATATGGAAGTGATTAGGACTGTGCATGTGAGAGCCTTTTCAAAAGTTTTCAAAAAATTTTGCACTTTTTTCGGGAATTCGATCAAAAATTCGGGAACTCAGTGGAAATTCGGGCAATCTTTTCACTTTTTTCACTGCAATTTCACCTATTCTGTGCCCGAATTTTGGTCATTTTTTGCCCGAATTTTCGACGTCAGAAAATTTTTTGGGGGCCGTCTGCCATCCTGCCCCCCCCCCTTCGCCTCGTGCGCCTATGCATACGAGGTTAGCTCTGGACTTCCAATCTAGTTCATTTTCACCTGGCCCATCGTGTAGGCCCTAAATATTTTATTAAACAGCCCCGTTAGTAAAATGCGCTGCCGTCTTGGGCTACATCAGTATGTTACATGGCTGAAAGCTCATTCAATCTTTCTTTACTTTCCACGCCCAATTTGCAGATTCAGTGGCGCCGACACGAGGGAGGACATGGGGGGAACATGCCCCCCATTCGATTTCCGAAAATTTTGAAATCAGCCACAAAGGCGTTTAAACTATAGATTTCTGTGAGGGGTTGGGTGAGGTGTGTTTCTGACTGAATGATGAATCTATTTTAATCACCTTTTATCCCAAGTCATTTTCAAACTATCAAAATTCTCACAAATCCTTCTCAAAGTATCAAAATTATCACCGTATATCTGCGTTGATTAACAATACCGTCTCAAACATATTCGCATTATTCAATGATGAGGGTTCTACAATTAGTCGGATTGTTCTTCTGCATGTAAGTTACTATGGAAGAGGAGAACATTGCAATACTGCAACGTAGTGAAACTCAGGGGGGGGGGCATATTTTATAAAAATTGAAAGGCTTATACGAATTACTAGAAGACTCCCCCTCTAATTAGGGCTGTATTTTGTTAGCCTATTTGAAGTGTCTCAGTGCAAAGTCTGCCCACAAATTTTGTTATAGAAATGATTTTCAATGTAAAATTTCGGCGCTCTTCGCGCGCATTTGTCACATTACACACTCCATATCTTATAACCATTATTGGGGCAATAATACATTATTGTGATCAAAGCCCTTTTACGACAAAAGTACATCTTCGACCTCTGCAGGGACCTCGCATCAGTAGAGAATCTTAGAACAATGTAATAGTACGAGTGGCATACCCGGGAACATTCAAATAATGGTGGCGCTCCGCTCAGATAGTAACAAGGCGAGCTCCCCAAAAAGGCTCAAGCCCCTCCCCCAGCGCCCCACTAAAAAGATTCTGGTTGCAAAATTTTTTCCCCAGGATGGTTGAGGGCAAATCAGTTTTTCAAAAAAGTTTAAATCTGTTTCTAAATCAAGGTCAGGTTCATGATCTTAGGTTAAGGTACGTGGACAAGGGATATTTGGTCTGTTCTTTGGTTTGTCATAAACCGCTGTCAGAACTTCAAAAAAAAAAAAAAAGATCGAAAAGCTGTCATTTTGGATGAGGGGTGTGGCCAATTTCCAAGAAGCTGATTCGTCCATTGGCATGATTTGCCCTCATTCGTCCTGGGAAAAAAATACGCATCCTGGCTACGCCACAGATCGGTATATCAAAACCCGTGTGCATTTCGTTTCCGATGTACAGCCATGCATGAACTTGCACTTGTCGATGAGTGTCATTGGACCTGCTGACAAATAATAAAGGGTCGTATATATTTTTGTAAGCCGGTCATATTACTATTCGGAAAAGCTCACTGCCCGGGAATCACGGGACACCAGGCAGGGTTAAGATTTTATCAAGAGGTGGGAAGAGTTCAGTCGGAAACACCTATCCGGCGTCCAATGAGCGACGATGGAAACAAGCGCCATTTCGAGCACCTTGGGGATCCTGGTAGGGCTTAAGGATACACACGAAGGGGTCAAAGGACCGGCCTCGGAAGTATTAGGGTGTTAATTATATGTTGTGTGCATTTCTTTGGCACAGTAACTATGATTTTCAAACGGCCTAGGATAAGCAATAAAATGAAAAACAAGAAGATGGTCATTTTTGTATAAATAGTCTAACTAACGACCGGTAGATTTGACAATGGTAAGGGAGGATGGATGATGGCAGGCTTCGGAAAAATATAATATTGTTTCACTGCAGGCTGTCGTAGCGAAGTTAACAACGAAAAAGATCTTCAGTGGGTGCACGACAAGGTCGGAGAAACAACAGTTTCTTTTGTAATGTGCCCTTGATTTTAAATATTACGATTCCTTATTAATCTTACTCCTTTCCTTCTTTTTCCTGCCGAAAGCAAAGTGACTTTGCATTAATTCTCAGAAATTTGTAAAGGCAAAACACTTCTTGTGTCTCCTTTATACTTTCAGAGCAGGGGACACTTGCTCCTCTATATCGCCTAGTTCTTTCGACTCTGTAGCCAATGTATAGGCCTACTCGACAAGCCATTCACGAAAAAGCACTTACCCGGACATATACTAGTAACTAGCGGTTGAATTGATGAGGCAGAGCGCTTGTGAGTGGGGAACTGATAATTTGCATTGGGCTTTGGAACAATATTCCCCTGGATATGTCCAACAGGAGGAACGAGATACATATGTAAAGCAGGCCCACAAACAAAAAAATGACATTTAATACCTTTAAGATTTTTCTATGATCTTCTTCAGGAGGCAGACTAGATAGCCTCGTAGGCCCGATGTGGCTCGCAGATTGCCATTTGCCAAGCCCTACTTATCCCTTTAAAGTTAAGTTTGAGTATCTACCTCTAATTTTAGAAAACAAATAATCAAACTGTGAACTGCACCCACTTGAAAAAAACTGCAAAGCCCACAATGAGTTGCAATTGATTTAGGCTAGGTCACACACCACTGTATGTAAACTGTCTGCTAAACTGAGTTATCTGCACACGTCATCATTGAACAATAGGAGTAAAAGAAATACTTGAATTTATATTAATCAAAGTGTGGCCATGCACCAATTGTTAGTAGAAGTATAAGGATATGCCTATTCCTAAATGTGTTTATAGTGATACAGTAGTATCTTTAACATAACAGACGGTTGTAACGATATTCTCTTATCGGTGCAGAGTCACTAGTACCGCCGTTTTTTTCAAGTTGCCAACCGCTGCATCATGTCCGCATCGGTAGCAGTCCTATGAACATATTACCCCCATACACCATACATTCCGTACAATACCATCATACTACATTATCTCTTGCTTCCTCATTTCGAGTAACACGCTTATGTTCAAAAGTTTCAGATATAGGGCTATATTGCCTATTCTCTATTTTACTTCCTAGTCTTTCTATTTCTTTACAAAGCCTTAACTGAGCCTGTATGATTTCAACAATAAAGCTTATAGCCTATGTCTTTTTTGTATACACAAGTATACTCTACCTTCAAAGCTTGCAGTATATTTAAATATACTTTGCTCAACAAAGCAGATAATGCAATAAATAATCAACTGTATGCTTAGCCATGGACGACTTATTTCATGTGAAGGCATGTATGTAAGTGAACAAATGAATGAAATACTTTGCTCAATAAAGAAAAATTGCAAGACATTTAATTTCGGTTGGGAAATAGTTTAATTTTCGTCAATAGATTGTACTTTTGAGGTAAGCAGTTCAGACGTTTTGGATATCGCTTCGTGACACTGATCTTCAGATAATATCTTCACTTTAAAAGTATATACTCAGTAATCAACCAAAGCAGCATAACTGAAAATAGTCGACAAACAATGGATTCCAATGTTACAGGTTGCCACGACAACGATATTTGATCTATATCACGTGCATGATAGTGGTGTTCACACACACATTGTGTTAGATATATCCAGTGGCGTACGCGGGGGGCATTGGACTATGCCCCCTCACGGATGCCAATTTTCTTTTTTTTTAGTTCCTAAAATTACATAAATATGTGACACAAATTTTACCTCAAAAGATAGTATATGTTGCACCAGATGCATGTAAGGACACCCGATTTTTCAAAAATTTTCAAAGGAGCCATTGGGTGTCCCTATGGCCCCCCTAACTGATGCCAATTTTTTTAGTTCCTGAAAAAAGTAAATTTTGAAACACAAATTTTACCTCAAAAGATAGTATGTGGCACCAGATGCATGTAAGGACACCTGATTTTTCAAAATTTTCAAAGGAGCCATTGGGTACCCCAGGGCCCCCCTAACTGATGCCAATGTTTTTTGGTTCCTGAAAAAAACGTAAATTTTGTAACACAAATTTTACTTCAAAAGGTAGCATATGTGGCATCAGATTGCATGTAAGGACACCTGATTTTTCAAAATTTTCAAAGGGGAGGGCTGTCCTCCATGGCCCCCTCAGTGATGTTTTTTTTTTTAGTTCCTAAAAATTCGTAAATTTTGTAACCCCCAATTTTTTTCAAAAATTTTGAAAGGGAAGGGGGTCGCCCTCCCCTTAGACCCCTCCCAGGCTGGCGATCACACAACATACTGTATGCCCCCATCTTGAGAGAAATCCTGGGTACGCCACTGGATATATCAGCTTCAAGCCTTCGTCACTTATGTTTTTACTATGTTTTGGTGGGTTAAAATTGCCAGCGGGATTTGTAGCATGCATGGTACGTTTTATTTAGACTCCCGGTGTATAATTAGCTTTGAGAATACGTTACTTTGGAAAACCTGCGGGTGGTGGGTGGGAAGAAGTCTGTTCACCATCATGGTGTATAGTCACTAGAGGGTGTCTTCACCACAATTACCGCTCTTGTCCTCAATAATTTGGACATTCAGCACTGCAGAAACACGTATATGAGAGTAGACTATTGTTTGCCATCTAAACACTGCATCAAATGTAACATGTAGGTTCATGAGACTTGGAGATACGAAGCTTTCCTTACCTCCTAAAATTTTAAAGCTGGTCTTATTATTGCCAACCTGTTATAGCACAGCGGTAGGTCACCGAGAGCAAGGTTTCGAAAGTTCCGGGAGAAATCATCCTTGACGAGTTCGTCGTAATCTTATGAGGAATTATGACGAAGGAAAGGAGGAGTGAAAATGTTCTTTTAGTTTCAAAGAAAAGAATAGGAAATAAAAATAATGAGGAGATGCTCAATCCCCTGCCGACATTCACTTGGACCGTTTATCATGACATTTTCGAAAATTTCGTAATCAGCATAAATGTTATAGGAGATTGGCACAGTAACTGGCTGCCGCTAGTTCTGCGCCATTGTTCCCGAACTCCAGCCTGACCGCAACCCTTATCTTCATGTCAAAGCCTAAGTAATGCAGAATGAATAAATGATTCCCGATATTCGTCACCAAATTAATTTTAAGAAAACAACTTGGCTCGTTGATGTAATATTCCGCAACTCGACCTTTTTGAATTGTCAAGGAACTTGGTACCGAAAGTAAATATTTTACTTTATCTATTGTGGCACACGGACAAGCATAGCTGTGTTTGAACAATAAATGTCATACCATTCTTTCACACTACGTCGCACGGTTTTGTGACATGCCGCGGCTGTTGGATCTATCTGCAAGCTTGATCACTCACCCACCGCCATTATACAGTGGTATAGACTTGTACACTACAAACTCACAGGTTCGCCGTATTATTTAGGTACGGCTAAGGGCTTTGGATATAAACTATGATATATTTAGGCTTGCGACTCCTAGTTTAATGCTGGAACGAAGCCTGAAGAGGAGCCTCACTGCTTTCAACCAACTGGACGACGGTCACTGTACAGGTTCTGTTGTAGTCTAGCTGGTGATTTACAAGAATTACAAAGTGAGTTCAGTTCTTTCAATGTGCTACATGCATGCGTAATAATATGGTATGAAATAAAATGAAGTTGATCACCTAGGTCTTTAAAGAGCAATTCTCGTCATCCCTGACAGTCCCAGTTCTCCCACTAAGAAACTTGTAACTCCTCCAATTGCTGTATAAAAATTCCTTGTGCAGACACAAACCTATTTTTGCGTAAGGTCATGTCCTGGTGAGCATAAAAAGCTATAATGTGTAATCCAAACACTGCATTGTGTGGAATGCGGTGAGCTACGTACAGCTTTGGATATTTTCAAACTTTGATGTCAATCAAAGAGTAGTCAGCAGCAGAATTTTAATAAGCTACCCCACACTAAAATATACTTTGGGGTGACGAGTGTTTGTCTTTAAATCATTGTTTGAGGTCTCAAGGTCAGGACTCCCTTTGAGGTCTAGTAGGGATCATGTCTTATCCTTAGCTTCAGTCTCGTAAGTGCCCCAGGCCCGGTGGCCCCGGAGGCTTAGCGGAGACTTTTCGAGGTCCAACAAGGCCAGCTGTTCAATGTTGAATTTAAATTGTCCAAACAATAGTTTTCTTCATCGTTTAAGAATGTTTGTCATCAAGTCTTTTGGTTGCAATATACAGCAGGGGTTTTCGACCAGAAGAGGGCAGGAGGAGGATAGGTGGCCGCAACAGCCCAGTAAGCCCTTAAGCCCATCGGTAGGTCAAGCACCAAACTGGGGAAGGTGATATAAGTTGCTATCATTAAAGAATAATACCACAAGCTTATCATACCCTGGTAACTGGATGGCAAATATTCCGTCCAAGTGTCCTGGCAGACTTGCTTCCAACGCGTATTCCAGTCAGAAGTTTAGAGACCATTTCTGTTTTGTGGTCATGGTACCTGTGGGCAGTGTAAATTTTCGACGCACTTCGCTGACACATAACACAAACGGCTGTCCCATTACTACCCCATTCTTTAAGCTATGTACCCCACCATTTAGATGGACCCTGGGTCTCGCGAATGCACCTTTGAAATTGCAATGGTTTTTGACCAGCACTAATTTTCAATCATCCTCTATCGAAAGTGACGTTAGCATTTCAAATTTCAGTTGGAGGCCGAGGGATTTTCTCGCGGCAGACTTCATTGAACACATTATGTGGTAAGATGCCCAGATATTCAAGTTCGGCGTTACCTTTAGAAGGTTTCACACGCCACTCCTCACGAGGATGTACCTTTCGCTGAAAAAAGGTTGACTCAAGATTGTCAACAACATAATTTTTCAATGTACGCCCAGTATATCCATGGTCAGTTTACGTATAGAGCAATCTTACATCACGAGTAGCCTATACAGTGGCGTGATGTGATGTTGAAAATATGCGGTATTTGCCGTTACACATGTTTGTAGAACGAGGCCCTTCCATGGCCAAAATATCACTCATCAATGAGAGTTTTTGAGGATGTAGTAAATGTAGCACTAGCACCATTTTGCATCTAAGTGTTTCTCAAGGGGTGGAGTTGCCATCCCTCCACTTAGACAGCATATCCTTCCTTTACACACAACCAAAAGTAATAATTCACTGCTTTTCCAGTGAGAATCTTTCGATACCAGATCGAAAATCTGAAAAGGCTGCATGTGTACATTTTTTAACATGTGCTTCATTTATAGTAGTACTTGGAAGGAAAATGAAAGGGGCATTTGTCCAATCCCCAGTGAAGGGGGAGATGAGCTGGAACAGGTTGGGAAATACTCATAACCTGTTTAAATTTACCTATTTCATTGGAATCGTAAACAACACAGTAATTTTTTTATGTCAATCTTGAAGTAAAGAAGTATGTTTTCGATTCCTTTTAAAATTACATGGGCTATAAGTATTGCATCACCTCAGACGTATTTCGGAATCCCCAGATATCTATATTTACAATTGTGACTGTGCTTTGATTAGCATGAATTCAAATTGGTTGAGATTAGTGATAGAAACACTTTCATTGGTCAGTGATGAATATACAGATCATTCAGTGTGGCAGACTGCTCACACAGTATACTGGATTAAGCATTCAGCAATTTAAGCATTGTGCAGGCCAGTGTGGCTTTGTCCAGGAAGTGCACTACAATGAATAGGTTTTTTTTTTCTGTTGAAATGAGACGGACTGGAAATAAACTTAGTTCGGAGAATTTTTATTGTTCTGTGGCGAAATTAGTTTCCCTTTATGGTGCTAGATGACCCAGAAAGATTGGAGTCATTTCTTAAAAGCGTTGTGGTTGTTTTCGGTAGCGTTGTGACTTGCAGGGTGGGGTTCTTGGGCCTAAGATGTAGTATTATGACATTCCACAAGGTCGGTGAAATACTAGCGTGGAGTCAAACACGAGTAAAAAGTATCCAAACAATCCAGGTTAGTATAAAACGGTGTATTTCTGCAACTGACCATGGGCGTGGATCATGGGGGGACGGGGGGGGAAGCGTCCCCCTCACTTTTTTGGAAGGGGGGACATCGACAAAAAGCCCCCACCCCACTTTTTCAAAAATGATGAAAACTTAAACTGTGATTACAAATTGACACTACGGCAACATATTAAAAGCTAAATTTCGCCCAAATATGGCACCATTTGCCATTTAGACACCTTCCAATTTCATTTTTTCTTCAAAGGGGAGGTGACACCCCTCCCCTTAGACCCCTCCCCAGGACATCGATTCATATATATGGTAAAAAGTCTAACAATTTACTGTTCACTCACTTCATGAAGTGTAGTTCTGATTTACCCCAAGGACTGAGTAAAAAATTCACTTAAGCAAACAGAATGAAAAAAAAAAAACTTCCTATAAAAGTAGAAATTCTTGGTGATATATTCAAATTTAGCACCAAATGTAGCACCTTTTTGCATCTAGCCCACCTTACATGAGCAAAAATTTTCAAAAGGGCACCCCTCAGACCCCTCCCCCTAGGACAGCGATTCGCAAATAGTGAAAAGTCCCCCCCCCCAATTTTGGAGATGGATCCACGCCCTTGCAACTGACTATTAAAATAAACGTAAATGGACTTCTTCGTCCCAAACAAGAATTAATAAATCAGTTCTCAAATACGGTAAGAATTAGCAGAAAAAACTTTGATTAAATACAGCTTGAGAGGCCTGCTTCAAACGGTACTAGCTTCAGGGCATAAGCCTGTCAATATACCGAAAATACTCATCAAGATCTTGCTGCTGAAAACTACATTTAGGTATGTCCTATTTCCTTCGAGAACATCCCTATATACGGGATCTAATTTACAGAAACTTACAATGGGTCTCTTTTACGTTAAATGGTTGCTTAAAGGGTGCAGCTTTTCCAAGCTCTGATAACCCCCCCCCCCCCAAAAAAAAACGAAATACATTAAACTGCGTGGAAACATCTGCATCCATCCCATATGAATGAATTTTACGATCGTACGACCTACTGTTACGTGATGAATATTATCATAACATATGTGACAGCGGATCATCCGCATAACGGCAAACAATGGTCTATGCAGCGCGCGGCTAATCTTACTATTACTACAATAACTAAAGGAATACCTAAGCCAAGGGATTAACCCAGAGAGTCGCTCCGCAGGGCTCCCCACACGCTCAGCACGTCCATGGCCAGAGGTCGGCCCGAGCGTTACACTATTATACATCAATGACAGAAGGGTATCATCATTCCAGAGTAACAGTTAAAATACAACGCACTACTAGAAGTATACAAATGTGATACTAGTCTTTCTATCAGCGGGGTATTTAGTCTCCATTTCTACATTTGAAATCTCAGCTCCAAAATATACCGTGAAGGCTTTGGAATTGGATCATTGATGTTTTCTAAAACCTTTACATCTTTTCTGTTTTACATGTATGCTAAATAACTAGGTATTTTTACCGCACGTTTTGAAAATCACCGAACATTTAAAAACAACGCGGAAATTAGAGAGTGGAACCTTTCTCATGTTTTAACGTTATACGTAGGTAAACCAATACTTGGTCTTATCATATAACAGGAAATGGTTTCCAAGTTACATGTCAACTTTTGATCAGAATTATATTAGTGGCTCCCACGTCAAGGGAACGGCGTAAACAATTGGCTGCATTAAGATTTAATACTGCCAACTGATTAATTGAAAGCTGAAACAGGAAATGATGCATGCCCCTATAATATGACAAAAATTCCAATAAACTATCGCAAAGTTAATTAGACTAGAGGTCACTTTTTCAGTGGCGTACGCAGCATTTCTCTCAAGGGGGAGGGGGATGCAGTATGTTGCTGGGGAGGGGTCTAAGGGGAGGGACCCCCTCCCCTTTCAAAATTTTTGAAAAATTAGGTGTCCTTACATGTGATGCCACATATGCTACCTTTTGAAGAAAATTTGTTACAAATTTTTCGTATTTTTAGGACCTAAAAATAAATTTGGCATGGGTGAGGGGGCGATGGGGAGACAACACCTCCCTTTTCAAAATTTTTGAAAAATTGGGTGTCCTTACATCCAATCTGATGCCACATATGCTACCCTTTGAAGTAAAATTTGTGTTACAACATTAACGTATTTTTAGGAACTAAAAAAATTGGCATGAGTGAGGAAGCGCATGAGGGGAAACCCCTCCCCTTTGAAAATTTTTGAAAAATTGGGTTCCTTACATGTAATCTGGTGCTACATATGCTACCTTTTGAAGTAAAATTTGTGTTACAATATTTGCGTATTTTTAGGAACTAAAAAAGGGCATCACCGGGGGTGTCCCGCTCCCCATTGAAAATTTTTGAAAAATAAGGTTTTCTTACATGCAATCTGATGCACATATGCTACCTTTTGAAGGTAAAACTTGTGTTACAAAATTTGCGTATTTTTAGGACCTAAAAAAATTTTGGCATTGGTGAGGGGGCGATGGGGAACAACCCCTCCCCTTTGAAATTTTTTGAAAAATTGGGTGTCCTTTCATGCAATCTGATGCCACATATGTTCTCTACCTTTTGAAGTAAAATTTGTGTTACAAAATAACGTATTTTTAGGACCAAAAAAAAATGGCATCCGTGAGGGGGCCATGGCCCAACTCCCCCCTCCTTCCGCGTAGGCCACTGACTTCTTTGGTTTATTAACTCATGAAAAGGGAGTTGTTTGTGTCATAGGCGTAGGAAGCTGTTCGAGACTGAGGCTGAACCTTGTTTCAGATCGCCGGGGGGGGGGAAACTAAGGGGAGGGGTGTCATCTTCCCATTTTGAAAATTTTTAAGGTTGATTACTGCAAATTTTTGACATTCTTACAAAGGAGACAAATAAGGGGTTTAACTGTCGTCCTTGGATCTAGGGGGCGGAAGCATAGTTCTGCCCCACCACATTTTTGACTGGGGGCTTAGCCCCAGCCCTCCTCCCCCGCTTCCTACGCCTATGGTTAATGGCAACTACCTCGTCCGGACATTTGACAAGCCCGTAAGATGTTATTGTACGAAAATTGAAACATTCATAGTGACCCCCATACCAGTCTAATCTCCTTTGCGACATAGTTTGTCGGAATTTTTGTCTTATTATAAGTACATGTACTGTAATATAAGCTTACTTAAATTAGGCCTTTTCCCCACCCCATGCTGTTAGGCTCAGTGCCAAAACTAGGGGGTCCGTGACCTCAGTTGGGCACTGTCAACGTTCAAAGGATAATTAAAATTCCACCGAGTCCTTTATGACTCGGCCAGGGCGCCGGTATCACCGCACGGTCTACTTACTCCAATGAATGGTGCATGTATGCGAAAGTCAGTTATCAATTTAACGACTAACTGAAAATTAAGAAACATAAATGGAGGAAAGAAAGAATAATTTGTGTATTTCAGCAAAGTGATGAGTCAGACATAATCAGACGAGCAAAAAAGAATTTGAACAATTACAATAGACATATTTCTTACAGGAAACGACGCCACCAGGGGTGGCACAGTTTTTACCGTTGAAGAGCCCCAAGTACGATTTTTACTTGGGGTAAGCAAAAGTCTTGATTGGTGACTGTTCCTTGGTTGACATCAGAGTTACAAAATTCAGATGATGAAGTGTAGCTCATATTACTCAGCAGTCACAGTGTGTTTTGGTTACATTTTTAGGGCCTTGTATGCTGAGCGATAAACTATGTTTGTGTCGGAACCAGGCAACGATAAAGACAGTCATGGGCGGGGCTAGAACTAACGGTTGGGAGAACTGGAACAGTCTGGGATGACGAAATGTCCCCATCAAACCTTCTTCAAAAGAAAATAAACTAGAATTTAAGGGCCATCTTTTGCTTTACAAGTGATGACTACTGCAATCTAAACGTTGACTGTTATGAATGCCCTCATATTCTTCAGAAGTACTACACTTTTCATCCCTTTATTCTAGCTGACACTATATAACACATACGTGTTCGTGTGTCGTTAAACCCCATCCAACTAACTAATCTAAACATTGCAGAAACCACCGCAGATGAATCTTCTTTTACAGCTAGATTTTATTTGGCCTATTACAAAAGTAAGAAATTTCTGCATAACGCCAAACAGCGTAATATATATTAAATAGTATATTACTGCTTTCCCGGTAGCGCCCTTTTTGGTTTTTCTTTTTATTTTGACTTTTTGAAAGGAATCTATATAATCAAACGTGAGTGTGTGTGTGTGTGTGCATGTGTGATTGCATGTTGTCATAGTTGTCAAGTTGTCATACTTGGTGTATGGATTTATCATCGGTGTGAAGCCATCATATTACGCCTGCTCGCTCCAAGTTTACCTGTGATAACTTCAGGTGCTTATTTCTCGAGTCCTGAAAACAGGGATACTGAAAGTTTTACCACAATGCTTAGATTTAGTCCCTAAAACAATTCTCGGCCTCGAGTATTCTTTTAAGTAATCACAGAGTGAAAAAAGGGTGAAAATATGGTGTTGTATTACTTTTTCTTTGTTTTGTGCCAAAGCGACTTAGTGCAAATCTGTTCTTAGTTTTGAGGGCTATATTTATTGCAAGGATTGATTGATTGATTAAGTTGAATTGTTCGATGATTTTGATATGACGTTTTTGCTTGGAGTAAGGTCAACATTGTATGTAACTTTCACCTATTCCATCGTTGCATACCCAGAAGAGGTGGGACTCAGACTTGTAGTGAGTACCTACGATACTCGTACTCATGAGAATTAATTTGTACTCGTACTCGTACTCGTACTCACAGATTTTGAAAGCTCTGCATAAGGGCTAATGCAAAAATTTTGTACTCGTACTCATGAAAAAGGACATGTACTCGTAGGGGCGGACTGGGCCACCGGAAAACCGGGATATTTCCCGGGGCCCTACCCCTTTGGGGCCCCTTTCGTCATATACCATAAGTCTATAAAACGACTTTTGTGGCTGGATTAACTAATAACCTTGGTGACCTATAGTTTGGGGCCCCCAGGACGAACGGAAAGTGGAATCCACTCCAAAAGTGCAATTTTGGGCCAAAATATATGCCCAACTATAAAATCATTACTTGCACGTGGATACAGCTATGGACGCGATTTTTCGCTTGCTAATTCTTCAAGAGAAAACCCTTGCAGACATTCTGCATTTACGCGCTCTTCCCTAAAAGAGGGTGTATTTGAAGCTTGCAGAAACTGCTTTACCTACCGTTACAGGTATGGAGCCCATGCATCTACCTACACCTCTCTTTTCAAAGTCTATAAGTATTTGTTCACCCCTCTGCCTCTCGGGTGGGTTGTGAAAGAGCTTTCAGCAAACTGAAAATCATAAAGAGAAGACTTCGATGCAATCTGTCTGAGGAAAATCTGGAAGCATTTATGCTAATGAGTATCGAAACAGATCTTCTTGAGGGCATTTCAGTTGATAACATCATTCCAAATTAAACTGTGAATTAAAGTGTTTATTCAGGTCTTTTATGGTTTAAGAAGTTTAGCCTTTCCCATTGCCGAAGGATCTGATGCCAGCAAGAAACATCATAGACTACGCAAGGCTCAAGTGATCAGAGTATGAGAATTTATGTCAGCTGGTGATGGTGGCAACGTATAGTGATCAAATCATCTTTTAAGGACGACAAAATGCAGATTTGAAATTATTTGAAAACGTTTTTAAATATCAAAATGGGTACGAATTGTGAAGCTATATACACATCATCTGAAACAGTGGCGCCGGCATGGGGAGCATGGGGGTGCCCCTCTATCGATTCTGGAAAAATGAAAATTTTAAAATGATCCCAAAATGCGTCTAAGCTATTGATTTCTGTATGAAGTAGGGGTAAGGTTAGGTGTGCTTTCGACCAAGTGGTGGATCTATTGTAATCATTGTTGATCTCAAATGGTTCTCAAACTATCAGAATTTTCGTAAACTACCAAAACTTTCGCGCGCTCCGCGCGCTTAAAACCTTTGCTCTGTATTGTCCTTGTTATCAATATCTTCCGATAGCAACTCCCGGAGATGCTTAGCAGCAAAAGTTGAAAGCTGTTTACGAAATTCCAAGTAAAAGACTGGCATTTTGATTGGCATATATGCTTGTTGGGGAAATTAAAATGTCTCAAGGAAATCTTATTTAATGAAAAAAATTCGGCACGACATCTTTCCTTAAAACAGAGGTACACCTCCAACCTCTGTTGGGGCCTCGCATCAATATGGGATCGTTCAATCTTATTTGAAGCACTATGTGGAAGGTTGAAAGTACGTAACTCCCGATATACATTTTTCAAATCGGTATAAGGCCCCTCCCCCTGGACGGCACCTTTATGTAGTGACAAAGGAAGGATCCCCGCTGCTTAATACAATATCACAGACTGAGGCGGTATAACTGTATAAGGGCATCATCTGTGGTCCCCTCTCACCAGACCCTGGCTGCTCACTGATCTTTAAGGACTATCGGGTTGTACATCTATAATCTTCTACCCCCCCCCCATGCACACTCAATCAAGCGCAAAATGATGTGTGCTAATTGCGATTATGGTTGTTTTAATCAAGTGCATCAGCAGATCAGGGGCCCCTATAGGTCAAACTTCCCGGTAGGAATTTCCTCCCCAGTCCGCCTCTGTGTACTCGTACTCACAACACAGACACTGCCTTTGTACTAGTTCTCATGGCATTGTACTCGCACTACAAATCTAGTGGGACTACAAGAAGTTTTGGACACTTGGCTACCAAGATTGATCTATATTAACATATTTTTTTCAAATTACTCTGAACCTTGCAGAATGGAGATATTGTTATGAAACAACTGTGACTAATGATGATATACATCACGTAAAAACTCCTCTTACAATGTGTATCACTCAGTGAATTATGATTTTATAAATTCACCGTGCACGTTCCTTATTGCGAAGTTTGAACTTTCCCGCAACTTTTACTCTTGTCTACGTAAGTTTGCAACCTGCGTAGTTTTTATTTGCCTGAGCTTGTTTTTCGTTGTATGGCAGTGTACATTTCCTCCTCCGCATAGTTTTCTATTTCCTCGTACCGTACTAAGTACAACACAGTTTGTGGTGTCCTCTTTTGATTTCCTAATCAAAACAATTGAATAAAACACGTTCAGTCTATACACATACAACAATATTATGCCACTTATATACAGCTTCACGTACATAGGCATCCAATCATTACCGTTATAATTAACGTATAATCCACGAGAGTCACTTGTAATTACGATTGGTTTGAGAAAATGGTTGTTGACACTTGGTAAGTCGGTACTGGATATAATTGCGCCTCGGTACTGGATAGATTTGCGTCTACACACAGCTCAGTGATTTAGAGTGGTCAGGTAAGTATTACCTGTAACTTACCACCTGTAATTGCTCAACGGTGTTCTGTATAAAAAGCTACAAAATTGAGAAAAATTACAGTAGTAAACGTCTTCGGGTAAGTGCACTCGAGGGTGCAATGGTCTTATTTTGCACAGGCATATCCAGGCAGGGGTCGATAGCTTCACGGAATACCGTACCATCCCGATTACGTGACACCCAGAAGCTTTGCTAGCCACGTAAATGTGTTGAAATGCTTGTTTTGTCGTTTGGGACAATTCAAGGGCGTGGATCCATCTTCAAAGATGGGGGGACTTTTCACCATTTGAGAATCGCCGTCTTGGGGGAGGGGTCTAATGGAAGGGTGTCCCCTCCCCTTTGGAAAATTTTTGCTCACGTAATGTGGGCTGGATGCAAAATGGTGCTACATTTGGTGTTAAATTTAAGTTAAATATATCACCAAGAATTTGTACATTTCTAGGAAGTTTTTTTTATCTTACTTGCTTAAGTGAATTTTTTACTCAGTCCTTGGGGTAAATCAGAACCACACTGCGTGAAGTAAATGAACAGTAAATTGTTAGACCACGTATAGCCTACCATTAACAAGTTTACTCATATCTAATGAAATCTGGATATGGAAGTGTGATAGAGGTGATACTGGTAGTAATCTTTCATTACACTGTTGTACACCTTGTCCCTGCAGTTGGCAACAAATTTCTACGGTTGCATGGTAGTCAACTCTCAACAAACACCTTTCCAATATTTTCTTTAAATTTACTAGCATTAGTAAGTTTTAGTAGTTTTAGTAAATAGTGCGAGTGGAATTTTGTGGCACAGAACCGACGGCAAATTACGATGGCATCACGGCTATTTTTGATGTCGGCGTTATCAATTTTTGAACGGATTTACGATGCTGTCGCTTATTTCGAGCAATGGGTAAAGACCCCAAAAATGAAAGAGGGGAGAGGGTGTCCCCCTCCCCTTTGAAAAAAGAAATTGAAAGGTGTCAATATGGCAAATGATGCCTTATTTGGGCGCAAGTTTGCTTTTAAAATGTAGTGTCAATTTGGAATCTATTTTATATTATTTACACCTTTTACGTAAAAAATTGGGACCCTGTCATCGTCATGTCTTAATCCAAAATCAGTGACCGTATTGGCTGATGTTCAGTATCGACAAAACGTATGATCATGAAAATCCCCCCAAAACCATCGTTTTTGGCGTTGTTCAACCTAATAAATACCACGTTATTTTTCATATGCGCATAGATACTTCGCTATTCGTAAAACAGTTGTAAATACTATCAAAATGTGCTTGAAAATATCGATTTAGCTCCAAGCTGTACGGGGTGCTTAGAAATGTCACAATGCATTCTCTTTTCGCTACTCGTACTACGATCAAATCGCTCTACTTTTGTACCTAAGCTTTACTGTTATTATCATACAAGTACTGTACTTGTTGAATCAGTCATTGCAAATTGATATTCTATATTTTAACCCCTAATTCATTACAGTTTTAGTTTTCATCATTTTTTGAAAAAGTGGGGGAACTCTTTGGAGATGCCCCTTCCAAAAAGTGAGGGGACGCGTTCCCCTTCCCCCTGATCCACGCCCAAGGGAGTTTTAAATGCAGTAAGATTGGAAATTAGTTCCCCCTTTAGATCTTTATAGCTCACAGTCTCACAAGCTAGATTTAAGTGTTGATTCTATTAGAAAGAAATGAGAACAGGGAGTATCAAATAGCAACTCCCTGGTGAGAAGGTCTACTGCATGTTAGTTACATAGGTAAATGTAGTTTAAGAATATTTTTCCTCCAGTAGCTTGCGTTTCAATGAATATTATCTTTAACAGTAAGCATCTTTCTTTAGAAGGAAATCAAAATATCGATGTGGTTTAATGGAAATCTCGGCCCGCGGGCCGTATGCTGACCCTTTCATCCGGCCAGCGAAGCAATTCATCAGTAACAACTCAGAACCACTTGAAAACTTATTGGCAATAATCGTACGGCTCCCGCCGTTTATTGATTCCTTGCTGAAGGCAGTCAAGGAACCTATGCTATGGTGATGTTGTGTGTGTGTATTTGTGTATGTGTTTGTGACACTCCTTGTAATCGCGATATCTCAAGAGAGCAATGACCGACACTTTTCATATTTGGTATATAGATTTGTCATGTTGAGAGGAAGAACCCTATTGTTTTTTGGTGGAGGTCAAAGGTCATTTGAGGTCACCAGATCAAAAGACCGAAAACCTTGTAATCACGATATCTCAAGATAGGAATGACCTACACTTTTCACATTTGATATATAAATTTGTCATGTTGAGCGGAAGAACTATATTGTTTTCGGTGGAGGTCAAATATCATCCGAGGTCACCAGAGGTCAAATACCGTGACCGACACTTTTCATATTTGGTATATAGTTTTGTCATTTTGAGAGGGAAAACCCTATTGTTTTTTGGTGGAGGTCAAAGGTCATTTGAACTCACCAGAGGTGAAATACCGAAACCTTGTAATCGCGATATCTCAAGATAGGAATGACCGACACTTCATACTTGGTATATAGATTTGTCATGTTGAAAGAAAGAACACTTTTGTTTTTGGTGGAGGTCAAAGGTCATTTGAGGTCACCAGAGGTCAAAGACCGAAAACCTTGTAATCGCGATATCTC
>WURT03612434.1:0-20156 GCA_009936505.3 Holothuria glaberrima
CTGCTCATTGACTGACCACAACAAGATACCAACAGACAAGCAGCACAAAAGTTTTCTTATGCAGTCACAGTATAACTTCCTGTAGAAGAGTCTCCTGGCACCTTATCTGCAATTTTATGGTTCACTTGCCCAGGCAGGTACAACCTGAGTGCTTAACTAATGAAGTGGAAATACCCCGAAAAAGGCCCAGAAATCAGGGTTTTTGGAGTACCGGGGAAATTCGCGTAATGAGTCCAAAACTCCTGTCAACGTTGAAAGGGTGCTGAAGGAGCATGGATATTGAATGGCTGCTCTAAAAGGGTGAAAATACTTCACTTAGGGTGAAACATAGGATGACAAACTATGAAAGTTTCTTGGAATTGCCTAGTGAGAAGGGCTGGGTCTGTTGCCCACTACCAGATGTCCACCACCATGGCACTACTAAACTTGCCAAGAACTTACTGTGAGGAAGTGCGGTTTGCAGTGTGTTTATAGAGGTGATCATCACATGATTGCATGTCTCTTTTGTTTTGAAGGGCAAACATCTATTGTGTCACAGTGTTATGCCATGCACATGTGCTGTAAATTCACTAACTGTGCTTGTGCTTTGCCTTTCAGTGCCAGGCAATCCCAATCATGTGACTTCACATAAAGGGTTAAGTAGATTTGTCAGACTTTCTGCATATGACTTACACACAGCAGGGCAATCAGGTAAGTTGTGACAGCTAAGAGATAACACTATGAAGCAATGTATGACAAATGCAGTAGAAGATTTGAAATAATACTTACATAGACTCCATTACCAAGGTTATTGATGTAACGAACTTCTTTTGCAATCATTCGGAGCTTCTCAAAATTGATCAGTCCATCAACTTCTGTCTTGTTACCAAGGTGAATAAAGGTTAAATCTTTCTTTACTACTGGAAAGAAGGGTAGCTATGGAATGAAGAAAAATGCAAAAGTTTATACAAATTATACAAATACAAATTTGTTAAGTACAAATTATACAAAATATGGAAGAAACTTTCAACTGAGGCACAAAAAATATATTAAACACTTGTGATTCTACAGTGTATGGGAGAAGTCAAATGCAATTTCAGTTAAACCATTTTTAAAAATACCTTACAAAACAAAGAAAAAGGACTGTATTATCACAATTGATCCTTAATATGTGAGGACATGTAATCATTGTGAAAAGAAAATTGTAGTGATATCCATACACACACAATAATAAATACTAAAGAAGCAGGTGACATTATCACAGTCTGAATTCACTTTGATAACTTCTACAAAACAATTTTCTCTTTAAATTAGTTTGCAACTGTTTGCTGTTTTTTTTTTTATCTAGAAATGTGATAACCATGCCTTAATTAAGTAAAACCATATGCTGAAGGTATATCTAACTCAAAAAGATGGACTTCTGTCTAGTACCATTTATGAAATCCTTTTCCATATATTCAAAGAATAGTTCACTAAATTATTTTAGGTAGCACCAACATAAATCCCTGCAACACACATAAGTTATTAAATACTCACCAGAGGAGGCTGAGCATTCTCTGCATTTAATAGATTTCGATATTTGGACATGTTTCGAGAGGGGTCCAGGAATTCCTTGAGGTCCTCAAACATTTTGATGTACTTGCTTGGTACTTTGTCCCAGGTGTTCTTGAGACGACTGATAGACCCATGGTCAAGGCCACTGATCAGGGAAAACATGGAGTTGAAGTTCCTACAATCTTTACAATGCTCTGTGAAGAAAGTAGCAGATGTTTGTGGTTGATACAAGAGTTTTTATGGTCCAGTTTCTAACCAACTGGTTTAAGTCGAGCCGGCCACGGCCTTTTGTCCAGTTGTGGCTCACTGGCTTGTTTTCCCTACTCCATTGCTAAGCACAATGGCAGTAGGTTCCATTTTTAAAGTCTTTGGTGTGACCCGGCCAGGATTTGAACCCTAGACCTTCAGGCTGCAAGTCGGATGCTCTAACCACTTGGCCATGCAGTTGGTTGATACAAGAGATCATTGCTTTGAGATTAAAAAGGAATTTTCTGTTGTTCTATCATTCCAAGTAAAACAACAGAGAGGAAAGTGTATACAAGTTCTAGGTCACAAAGTTCTGTTAATGTCTTTAGCAGTCTACATTACAGTCACATGTGTATAGTTCTTGGACAACTACCACCAGACAATTCCTGACCCCACAATTTCCAAAAATTATCATAGTTGCCAATTTTCTAGGTGGGAATTGTACATTGCCTAGGGGGAATGGTGTGGTCATGCATAGGTATAGTTGTTTTCCATAACTTCCCTGATCTCCCCCCTCCTTCCCTGATCTCCCCCCCCCTCCCCCAAACTCATCCTCAAAGTACAAAAGTACATAAACTTTCCTGCAATTATAAAGCACAACACTAAAAAAGAACAATACTAAAAGTAACAAAGAAGTTTAACTCACTTGCTATTTTGATGAAATGTTTTAATATTTTGGCTCTCTTCACAATTGATGTCTCACCACAAACCTCTGTGATAACCCAAAACATTTCTAAATTCACCAGCTGAAAGAAAATCGCATAAAATGTAGCTAAAACAGCATTTTCTATTCAAATATAGGTGATATATGAGAAGAAACATGTCTCTGCAGTTTACTATTTCACACTTCTTTCACAAATATCAGAAACGCAGGTATTCTCAAGTTACTTTACAAGAACATTGCAGAAACGAGTTACCAATTAAATTTTTAACAGACAAGATATACTTCACACAATATCAGACAAAAAGGGCAGTTCTTATGAAAATTTGAGTCACACCCATCTAACTATGCTACATGGAAAATACCTGTAGTAGTGCAGATAGGCAGGAAAATGGATAACAAAGTAAAAGTTCTTACATCTTCAAATTCTTTGAGGGCATCAGAGTCTTGTACTGGCCTTGGAAGATCAAACAAATTATCGATAAAGTCTGTGGATTCAATTCGCTGGAAGATTTTGTAATCTCGTAAAGAGAGCTGAGTTGCAACCTCTATGGGGTCGAGCTGTAAGAATGATACACTGCCCTCTTTCAGAAGCTCCTGTTGGACAAAGACAAGACAAATCATGTGTTATGGCATTAATAACAAATGTATGTTTATGCATAAATACTTCTTGAAAACAGTAGTGGTATGGTATGCAACTCTGTCCAGCAATGGGTAATGCCTCTTAGACATCACTCTAAAACATCAAGGCTGTAGTGCTGCTTTGTTTGCATACACATTACAATAGCAAGATTAACCTAATGCTACTTTTGTGTTTGGTATCAAAACAAAGCATTGCTGCTGCAGCTGCTACACCTTGGATGAGGCAGCTGCAGCTTGACTATTTTGTCAAGGTAACTTGAGGATGTAGGAAAAAGACAATGATGAGTTTACATACTCTACTACACCACCACATATCAGGCTAAATCACATGAAAAATTTCATATTGCATATTTCTAACACATCCACCCACACATTTATTTGCCTATTGATGAAAATTTGTAGAGATAACATATTACAGCATATATGGACAAAGATGAAGCTATGATGGCTTACCATACAGGTATTGGTAGGTAGATTCAGGTTTTTTAAGCTAAACAAGGGTGAATAATGATAGACATTTCTTCTTAGATTAGTATCTGTTTCTCCATCTAGACTGACCAACAATATTGAAAGACTGCAGTTCCAGCTGAACTGTTTAGTTGGTAAGCCACTTAACCAGAAGTAAATTTAAATCATTCCATTTTATCAAACTACGACCCCATTCCTTGATGGTTTGAAGTCCAGCTGTTACTTTCTTCAACTACCAGCAACAGAGGGTGCTTACTCACCACGGCAAGTTCATCTGACACCAATGTCTCTGATGACATATTGTTTCGAAGGAAAAGTCGTCCGCTCAAGCTCAACTTTTCTGAGATGTTACTCTGATGATCTGGTAATCGTTTCTGCTTCACCAGTCCTCCCTGGCCAACGGTCACCTCACAGAGGCAGTACTGACCAGGTGAGGAGTCTGGTATACCAAATTCTTGAATGGCTAACATGACAATTTCTCCTGCATTAGTTTCCTGTGTAAAAAAATACAGATCAGGAATAACTTATCTACACAGTAAAACTTTCAAATGGGTACTTTTGGAGTTAGGTGCAAGTTTCTACAAATGAAAAGAGTGGTGAACCCAGTAAAACTGTTGGTTTAATGGAAAAGTGTTTCATAAGAATTTTGAAAATAGCAACTTTTCATTTAACATGGGAAACATGTTTCTCCATGTCATTTTACCTACCAGTTTTAATTTTTTGCTCTAAATTTTAGCATTTAAATGCCTACATAAAGTTGCTTTTTTTCATACACTATTGCAAACATTTTATTTTCAAATGCTCCCACAACAAAGGACAAAGGGTGAAAACCAATCAACTATCCTATGGTGAAGTTATGTCCCCAAAAGAACACCTACAAGTGTCCAACCACTTGGACTTCAGAACTGTAAGCCAGATTCAATACCAACGGCTCTAAAATTTAATGGCAGAGCAGCATTAAACCATTATTTCCATTTTATCAAGTCCTAGTTTGCAAGAAATCAGTACAACACAAATTTTTCACTACAATTCTGGGTTTTACATTTGTGTGCAGGACACTAGTGTTGTGGACACGGTTGCCAAATCAGTTCATCGATGGGGTAGGGCACCTACCCCACAACCCCCTCACAGTGAATCCACCACTGTTCATGGATGGGGTAGGGCACCTACCCCACAACCCCATCACAGTAAATCCACCACTGTTCATGGATGGGGTAGGGCACCTACCCCACAACCCTCTCACAGTAAATCCACCACTGTTCATGGATGGGGTAGGGCACCTACCCCACAACCCCCTCACAGTAAATCCACCACTGTTCATGGATGGGGTAGGGCACCTACCCCACAACCCCCTCACAGTAAATCCACCACTGTTCATGGATGGGGAAGGGCACCTATCCCACTTACCCCCTCACATTAAATTCACTACTGACACTCACCTTATGAACCAAAAAGTATTTGCAGGATTGGTCTGCTCTAAATATTTTGAGGACCTCGTCAGGGACGTTGCTTTGGTAAGGGTAGTTGGCATCATATGTAGGGGTGTAAGATGTTGTTGAAAGGTCAGGGTTACTGTTACTGAGGTATGGGTTACTCCCAAGACTTGCACTTCTATTGTGACCCTGACTGGAAGAGGTTGATGCACTGTCATCCATACCTCGAGTGGAGCTAAAGAGAACACAGGAGGTAAATAATTGTTAAGTGAGAGGAATAAAGTTGTTTGCAAATTATTTGAAATAGAGTTAGCAGTGTTTCCCCACACTTAGAGTTCCAAGTGTTTTCCTGATCTCCCCATGGCCATTCAAGACATTTTCCCCCATTTCCCCATGACCAGACTCTAAATATTCCAACATAAATTGCACACCAAATCCCTTCAGCAATTAGCTTATCCACTCAGACAACTCAATAGCCAACTTAATTTAAAGATCCAATCTCATTATCCCAGACAGTTGCAATTCTCCCACCTAAACAATGTGTAGCTCCCCCCAAAACTGTCTAAAGCTCCTCCTTGTGCACACACAAATCCACTATATTGCTTGTGGCCATGTCCTGGTGATCATACAAGCTATAATGTGTAATCCAAGCACTCTCTCTGCTTTGTGTAGAATGTGAGCTACTCTGCATCTTTTGAATTTTCAAACTTTGATGTCAAGCAAAGAGCAGTCACCAAGCGATAATTCTGATACTTCCACACTAAAAATATACTTCGGGGTGACGAATGTGTGTCTTTAGCCAAATTTGTGTGAATTTGGATATCCCTTCCTACAGATTGGTTACTTTTAATAAATACCTTCAGGTTTCCTCAAGGTCACAGAACATGATCCCAAGTGGGCAAATTGCCTCAGACTCCTTTTGTTATTCTTTATAATTGGATACCTTGTTTGTCCTTGAAATTTGATACCGTTGGAAAGTTTATGTTTTTCCGTGTAGATACAGTATAAAACTGTTCCATACTTATGGGACAGCATATAAAGTTATGAAATCTTCAATATAGTGATATCAAAATTAAAAAGAAATACAAAAGCTACATCTAATTAATTAACCCAGATGACATCAAAGATTTCCCATCATGCACTGTGGAAGCTGAAAATATTGCAGTTCTTCAAAAATCCATATCTTCCAAATGCAAGATGCTATTGAGATGGGTTTTTTTATATTTGTAACATTTCAGCATGTTTGTAGGAGAGTGTATTTCTTACAAAGTTTCTAGAACAACAGAATTAATGAATACTTAATGAAATGTAACCTGGTAAACGTACTTGGAATTGCCTTTATTGGGTAGGATGCTGATTCTAGCCATTGCTTTCTGTAATTTATTCTTATGCCCCAGAGTTCTGTAACCACTTTTCTTATCCCCTTTCTTGTCTTTGATTTCAGGGGCTGCTTTGTGCATGGAGAGAGCAATGTCTGGAATGGTGAGCCTGGCCCTAGGGTCTGTTTGCAAGAGGGCGATGTCCTGGCTTGGCTGACGTCCCCAGTTTTGACCATTGCTATCTTGAGATGCCAAAATGTCTCTGAAAGCTATAGTGGAATAAAAGAGTGTCATGAAGCTGAGTTTCAGATAATGAAACTACTACAAAGGTCAAAATGATCAGGAAGAATAGGTAACAGCAGAACGGCAAAAAAATATAATAACACAAAAGAAAATGGAGGACTAAATCACACTAACGTCCTTGAAATCTAAAAATGAACAGTTCTCACCTTCAAGTAAAAGTATTTTATGAAGGATAAATTCATGTTATCTGCTAGGTCAGAAATAAGAAAATGAGCAAGTATTTCTTAATTTTGAACATTTTCCAAGGTCTTGTCATGGTAGTTATTTTATCTAACTATCCACAGCATGGGAACAAGGATATTTAACATCCCAATCACATTTCCACATTTCTCTATTTGTTTGATGAAAGACTTTGAAGCATTTACGAATGCAAAACAAAACATTTTTTTGTCAATCTGTTCACAGAAACAGTTAAATGCAAAGAATGGAGAAGAAACTTTTGATTGTGAACCAATCATAAAAGGAATCATAACTCCAGTATTTAACTGCCAAGAATAAAGAGACCTGGGTGTATCTGTTAACAAAACTTTCTCCAAAGGAAAAACCCCTCACTGATTTAAGACCATGATTCAACTCAGCCCAGAAAAAGATGACATAAAGTGACATAATGCAACTTTCTGGACCAGACAATTAATCTAAGGATAACTTTTTTTGGACAGTCTGAAATACTCAAATATTTAAGTGGGCAAGAGCGGATGCACAGCTGTCAATCAAAAAGTCAGAACATTTTCAATATGACTAAGATCGAAACCAGAGCTACGAATAAAGCAATCACAGCAAAAAGATTGTGATCCACATAACATTTTCAGCTTTGCATCAACCATTAGAGTACATGTGCAATTTGGTTCAGATGTGATCCCCAACTATGGATCAAACAATCCCATTTCGTATTATATTTTCTAACTTATTATAATGCAGAATCAAACCTCTGAATCCAGCTTTCAGGGTAAATGCAAGTTGATTTAAATCGGATTCACACATCTGAATCAAGCAATTATCATAACCAGATTTTGATTTTGATCAAATCAAGGTGTTGATCAAATCACAGGTCTCATAGCTTAGGATACTCAAAAAGTGGTGTATCTTTAACATCAAACAAAGCATGAATTTCTTTCTTCCCTTTGCGACATGCATTCTTTAGTTACACATTTATGGAGCGGGGAAGCAATTTGTCCATTAGGCAACAGCATTCCCTTAGCGTTCCAAATTAGTATTATATACTTATCTACAGTACACATTATAAAGACATATATTTACTTACTTTGTCATTATGTTATTCAGCATTATTATTTGATAAATATACAGCATTTTAACAAAATTAAAACTTGCTTCAAATTTTGTGCATAAAACAGCAAAAAGTGCAAATAAAAAAATTTACCTTCTAGAAAAATGATTTTTGCTTTTCATATTTTCATGAATATGTAACCTCTTTCAAAACCAAAATACAAGTAAGGTTCTGTTGGTGCACTGAAGACAAACCTTGCCTGTATATGCTGCACTACAAGTGTTACATACAACAAAATCTGTTTCAGTATTGTTATGGTTACAAATGTGCATTATACAACTGATAGATATACGCTAATGTAGATGTCACTTGGAACATACTTGAAACTGAAATAATGTGCCGCTACAATATACTAATCAAGTGGAAACTTGTATTAAAGGTTGTGTGACATGTCACAAAAAAGAGCTATTTCACTTGACAGTTAAAGAATTAAGTCCTCCAATGAAAGATCCGTTGAAATTATTTCAACAATCAACAATGCTACCCGTGTCCTTGAAATTAAGGTCGAAAAAACAAAGGCTAACATGAGCCATATATGGTATGTTCATCTTTCGATGTCACATATTTGCATATTTAGCTCATGTTTATTCATGATACAAGTGTGAAATAGAAACTATCCTGTAAAATGGTCAATGTTTGATGGATTTTAATGGGAACTGTGGCAATTTTCTGGATTTTTAATGCTTTTTACATCAAATATCCAACTATGTTATTTGCATGTCACACAACCTTTAAATATGCCTACAAACGGCATAAGTTGATGTAGGACTGACGAACATTGATAATTAAAATAAAAGCGTGGGTATTGATGATTGAGAACAAATTAAATATACATTTGGTGCAGCAATGAAAAGCCATTAACTGCATGCAGAGTTTTCTTCTTACTTATTTTAAGGAAGTTCTATTTTTTTTGGGAGGGGGGGTTTGAAGGAAGATCCAATTAAAGTAGAAATGAAACATGACCAGGGGACTTAAAATTGCTAATATTCCTTCCAATTACCTGGTTATATTTTTATTACTTAATTGTCAGATTAATGAGAGATAAATCATCCTGTTACTTTTAAAATGCAGTACCTATGTTCTGAAACTTCACAAAAAATTGCATGGAAAACTGGAGATACGATACATTCAAGTACTTCAGTACAAGATTGAGACAAATTGCATATGCTCTGAAATTAACTCCCTTCAACACTTGAAACTACTCAGTGCAGCTAATTTACAGTTGAGAAAAGGACTACAAATCTCTCTAGATGACATCACTACTTCTACATTGTAATGAATACACACCACCTAGGAAGATATTGATTGTTCTTCTACTGGTTGTCAACACAAAACATATATTTCTACTTTTTCCCTTCCCTAGGAAAATATTTAACTGACAATTTTAATTTTCATTTAATCTTAAAATAATCAATCATGCATAACTTTATGGTTTCATTAATTGACATAAAATAATATAATTACTGCTGTTATTATAATTTTGACTGAATCCTTCTACAATGTTAATTCTAACCATATACCAAAGTTGGCTTTGTGTTATTCCTACATTTTGACGTGAAGAAGGAGGGGAAGGTGGAGAGAAGCCACTAAAAACTTGAATGAATACAAAAGGAAAGCATTATTTTAAATGCCACATGAGAAAAAGGCTTGGGTTTTTGCCATAATACAGAATGTGGCAGCCATACTGGAAGCTTGGTTCCTGTAATACACAGAAGCTTACCCTAGAAGGTAATTAGCATTCCCTGGTACCCCAGAATTAGCTGTTCAAGAGGTTTGAACTACAAGCAGGTTTAGAAGCATACTATAGCACTTCAAATTCAAAAGCGGGATAAATTTAATGTGTACACTTTGCTTCTCTAAAATGTAAGCTCCCCCTTACCCCCAAAATTTTATGTGCATACTCTGCTTATCTAAAATGTAAGCTCCGCCCAACCCCAAAATTTTATGTGCATTCCTTGCTTCTCTAAAATGTAAGCTCCGCCCAACCCCAAAATTTTATGTGCATTCCTTGCTTCTCTAAAATGTAAGCTCCCCCTACCCCCTTTCCTACCCCCCAAAAACACATCCACCACCCAAAAACACACACAATCCATTACACCTTTCTTCTGAAACAACAATACTTGTTATACCTTTATAATACGTGGTCCTTCTAAAAGTTAAAGTAATGACACATCGTCCACATTAGGCCCTTAACCAACAAATTTTTAAAGGCACATTACTTGTTAGAATGGGTACAGTTTTTGTTGAAGGGGTATAATTTGAAAGCTCCACTACAGTGGGCCTTTCTAAAGAAAAAATGGGGCATAATCTTTCTGGGGACAGGGGAGCAGTCTCAAAATGGCTTTCACAGCGACTGCCTGGTCCATTATGTAAATTTATAAACCCAAGTTCTGGTGTGTCTCAATGAAGAAAGCCATGAAATAGGATCAGCATGAAGTTTATATCATGTTCAGTACTGTAATATATATACGATCAGCATTCTAAAAATACCCATGATCATTACTCTACTCATAATGCATGGGGTTAACTATGTAATACAAATAATCAGCATAGCACCACACATGCAGATGGTGAACATGATCAGCACTGCAAAATCCAATGATCAGCTCCCTAGCATGTACATGATCAGCATTCTTAGACACTCATCATCAGCACTCAGGGCACACACATGATGAGTACTCTGAAATGCACATGATCAGCACACTGAGACACCCATAACCAACACTGTAGCACACATCATAGTTACTCTAACTACTCTAACACAAACATAATCAGCATTCTAGCATGCACATGATTAGCACTCTAATGTGCACAAGATTGGTACACTGAGGCACCCATAATCAGCACTGTAGCCAGAACATGATCAGAACTCAACGTGCACATACTCAGCACTCTAGCATGTGCATGATAAGAACTCGACGTGCACATAATTAGTACTCGAGCATGCCCACAATCAGCTCTCTAACATACCCATAATCAGCACTGTAGCATGCCCATAATCAGCTCTCTAAGACACACATGATCAACAATCTAGTATGCACATAATCAGCAATCTAGGATACACATAATCAGCAATCTAGGATACACATAATCAGCAATCTAGGATACACATGATCAGCAAATCTAGGATACACATGATCAGCACTCTAGGACACACATGATCAGCAATCTAGGACACACATGATCAGCACTCTAGGACACACATGAGCAGCACTCTAGGACATACATGATCAGCACTCTAGCATGCACTTGATCAGCTCTCTAAAACACTCGTAATCAGCATTCTAGCATGCACACAATCAGGACTCTAGGACGTATATAATCAGCATTCTAGCATACACATGATCAGCTCTCTATAACACCCATTATCAACCTCTTGGATACACATGATCAGCATTCTAGCAGGCACATGGTCAGCTCTCTAAAACACCCATAACAAGCATTCCAGCATGCATATGATCAGCTCTCTAAAACACCCGTTATCAGCACTCTAGGGCACACATGACCAGCACTCTAGGACACGCATGATCACCACTCTAATACACATGCAAGTTTATGATGGGTAGTCTATGCAAATGACACTATGAGTCGGAAGTGAACAATGAGTAAACATTAGGTCATCTGCACATAATTTTGGAAGCAATCTTACCTCCAGTAAGAAAATATTTTAATTCCGTCATACCCATAACCAGATGTCCAGCTAAATGGAATGGCAACTATGGGTAGCTACAAATTAGGGACCTGAGAAACTCCTTGCCAAAGTTTAGTATTTAGCAAAAATCTGTGGAAACTGGAGGGCAATTTGACTTGTTTTTCAGGAAATTAACGTATTTCTAGCCATGCTAACAACCTTATTACACCGAAGAAAGTCAAGAATTAACTGATAGCTGCAACAGTAATTTATTACCAGTAAATGAATGTGCAGTTAGACAGAAATTGCTGTTAACAGTTTGCAATAATTGTGCCGCTGACATTTGCAGCAAAACCGCTTTTTCCATTTGATTTGAAACCATAGAAATGAAGTAAGGGATAATGATATCCTGAGATCTGCACCAAAGCCACTAATTCTGCTGTACGTACAGCAAGATATCAACAGAGTGTATTCCAAGCATTACGCTATTTTTGCTCCAATAACTGGCAGAGTACCTACAAGTTTAAAAAGTCAGGAGTGCAATTAAACAAATCTATAAGCACCACGACTTATTTCTGTTGTCAAAATTCCTCCTTATGTTTCGAAAATGAGTAAAATAACAATTTATTTCCAAAGTTTAATGCACACTGTACATATGGAGACATACAAATCACCTCCAAATTTGTCATACAGCAGAAGCGCCCTCACTTATTTCATGGCTTCTCTGGCTAAGCATGCAGCAATGTACACTGTGTCAGCCTTTTCCCTCACTTCAATTTCTATATTCGAAACAAAATTCTAACTATCCACAGTTTCAACTTTTCCTCTTTCTAAAAATGGAAAAATTTGCTTGGTGAAAATTTTGATGATTCTATAGTCTTTCAATAGCTGTCCCAAGGGTATGCAGATGTAAAAAACATTCACATAGGCATTTAGTACAATCACTGGAACAAACTCTTCTAGTGTAGTCTGACAATACCCTTCTCCTACAAATCTTCATATGCAATTCGACACTGAAAAAAGATAATGTTACAATGAATGTGTAATGTGGGATAGAGTGCGGTGCAGACACAGAAGAGATATGCAATACTGATAGGCTTCGGCTGTTCCATGATTTATTTAGAATGGGACACTCCAAAATTCCAGAATCATAATACTGAGTGATTATTTCTAATTGTAATGTCATGAGGTCATAAACCTACACTTCACTAATGTTTGAACATGTTATGGAAAATCCTAAGCTTCTACTTATTTCTGAATCTTCCCTATGCTTTCAATCACTTTCCACTGTCCTCAATCTGCCAAGAAAAAGTTGAAGATTGAAAACAGTACTGAAATTTGCATATTCCTGACAACAGACTAAGCATGATATAACCACTCCAGTCTTGCAACAGAACTTCTTGCTCAGTTTTTGACAAGGGAATGTCCATTCTCATCAGATTTGTGTGAACTGCCCAAGCCTATATCCTAACATTTTACAAAACAACATAATCTTTGCTGTAGCAATGCAATCCTGGGCAAGCAAAAATGTTTTTTGAAATGCATGAGCTTTAATGGAAACTATGAGAGGATGATTCTTATTGGCTGAACATATCACCGTTACTCCGTCTCAAAGATCCCGGTGCAGATGGCTTTCGGCTGGATGCAGCAATTCGTGCAAAATGTCTTCGTCGCATTTCCACAAAATGATAAAACCCTTTAAACAAACAATGGAAGCTTTGAGAGCACCCCTTGATATACTAGCAGCCTACACACTTCAAGCCAATATTTAACCTATATTTACTACAGTTACAGTGCTGGGTGCGGCGTGACACCTGATAGAGAAGGGTCTAAAAGAGATATCTTACAATAACCATTATCACTGACAGAGAAGTCAAAAAAAGATATTTCACAATAATTCTTTTAAAAAATGTGCAGATAAAACCAAGCATCAGGTTTTTCTATTGGATTTGGTTGAAAAATGGGTCTCTAGGTTACCATAGCAACCCACTCTACCCTACAGTATGCCACTGGAGTAAAACTGACCAATGGACTTCCCTCCTAACAGTACACACAGAGCACTGCTTCCTTCCAGTGCATTATTGTCATGGGGAAAAAGCCATTTCAGTGACCAACTCCATACATTCAGAGCCTATAAGGTAGCTGCAGATTAACATTCTAACAAACTTTCTTTGAACATACAATATCGTGATGTCACCCTTTTGGTAGGAGGCACTGTCAGGAAAGGTTCTACCAAGTAACAATTTAGAAATCAGTATTCAATATCCTGAAAAAAATATCGCAAGCAGACCCTTCTCTCCTGAATTTCTACAATTTACTAAAAATAAAACCAAAACAAAATAAACTTTGATTTTTTTCTCAAAAATGTAACTAAGCTTTGATACAGCTATCATGCATTAAGGCCATGCAAGTTTGTAATGTCAGGCTATACATATCGCAATTATTATTACCGAGATTTTGTTTTCAAGAGAAGATACAATATAACTCCTTGCAAAGTAATGGGAAATTAAAATGTTTTTAAGATTTCTTATATAATATTCCTTGGGTTATGCTTTTATTGTTCTCATTCGAGACATCCTTCTTTCAACTTTAATTGATCTGAAATTGACAGAATGTATCCTTTTCTCACACTAATTTTTATTGATTATATCTACATTACCCCATTTCAGGGATGTATTGCAAACATTTTTTAGGGACTCATCACGATGCTAAAAAGTCATAATTGTCCACACTACAATTGTGTATTCTAAGTCTCGAATGCTTTAACAAGAGTCACTGATCCAATATAAATATAGATTTGTACCAATCTTCAGATGATTAAGGAAATAAAAAATTTGACACCTCTCATTTCCTTTGAATAGTGGAAATAAAGTTCTTTCCAAGATTTGACTATCCTCTGAGTTTCACAAACTGTTCTTCTCAATTCAAAAACCCCAACTGTAATCAACTGTGAACTTAGAAAAAGACTTCCATAATTGAACTTAGTTATATTTACGTTTACTTAATGCAGGTTAAATTTGCTGTTCTTTCTTTTCAAAAGCAAGTTTTGTATTAGGGCATGAACAGTGCATTTGTCTACAGTACCATTTTCCACTTTTCAAAGTGTAGTCCAGACCAAACTTTAAAGGTCACAAGAAGTCCACAAAAACATACTTTAAAACAATGGCTATTTTTTGCAAATATCCTCTTATTTCATTTCAAATATCTTTCATGTTTTGTCAGAACATTAATACTGCATATTCATGGTAATTCGAGGACTTATCCTGCATGAATTTCACAATTCAGTGAGAAAAATGTTGTCCCATAATTTTCAAGAGCCATTCATGAAATAGGGTACTGGGTACACTAATCCAGTTTGGGGTGACTGCATTTACCCTTTAACTTTTGATAAGTTAGAGGAGAACTTAATCTAAGGATTGTGGTGATTTTTTCATGCAATCCCAATGTTTTGTTTTTCAAGTTACAAGCAGCTCCACTTCTCAATTTTTCTACCAAAAGAAACAAAACAAAGCACAAAACTAAAATAAACTTACAAGCTTTTCTTAATTTAGAAGTGAAATATTTGAATGTTCCTAAGGAACCTTTGAACTACCATGTGACTTTTTTAACTCAAATGAACTCTAACTTTCTTTCAACAAAATAGTATTACAAACAAAAATACCATAAAATCTTTGCAACCCAAAAATCCAGCTAAAGAAATTTCAGCGTAATATGAGATATTGCAGAGTAGTACAACACCTCTTTGACGGGATTTCAACAATTGTTTCTTATCACGAACAGCAGAATCCGATCTTGTTAGGCCCATTCTAGCATCTGCGAGTCCTTGAGAAACAAACACACCTTTCCTCAATAGTCTAGTGTACACCACAAACAGTATTTTTCTACTTTAACATTCAGCCTTTGGTTACTGATCAACTTCACAAAAGACTGTTCCAAGATTCCTTCAACTTATCTGTAATGATGTATACTATATTTAGGCTGTTGAGTAGTACATCTCACAACACCTATCTGTAATGGTTCTGTACTATATCTAGATATATTTAATGGTATGAAGACATGTTTGTAAACTTATCTATAATGAATTCATACTTCATCTAGGCATATGCATAACATGTAGACATCTTTAAAAAATGTACAGTGGTTCCATACTCAGGCAATTCAAGAGTATGCCAACAATTTTGACAAATTACAACAGATATTACAATTTGTGAGTGATAGAATACACAAGTATCAATCACCCCTTTATTTGCCTACTTCCTTTGGTGGCTGCTAGTTTGCCACACACTGAAAATGTAATATGTCTAAAGGAATTGAAATACTGGTATATTTCAGGCATCATGCATGGATGTACAAGGCTACCATAGGAGTTTTCCTTCTATCAAGGTATTAAATACCATTTTACTGAATCATGAATATCTCTCTTTTGTAAGATACTGATTTTTGTAAATGGCTCTTTTCACAAGCCTGACAGTTTAAGATTTCTAAAATGATATCAAACAACTGTTTATTTCATATCAAATGCTTAACTAACTTCAACAGTCTAGTATGCAGTGTAAACTTTCATTAATCTTTATTTGTGATCACGTAAAGTAAAAACTAACAAAACATTTCACAATATGTCTGAAAAAGTCATGCAGTCTCTGCTATCTTCAGCACAGGTTCTACTGAATCATGAACCTTCTACCAGCTTTAAGATACCCATTATTATAAAAGATTGTTTTAGCAAGTTTGATAATTGAGGATTTTCCACAATTCTGTTCCATTATGCCCACTCAACTTTCTGAAACATCTGGGCATGCAATTTTTTTTTTTTTTTTTTTGACTTTTCATTTAAAACAAAATTATATGCAGTCATAACAAAGCAACTTGCTAAAAAGTAACTGCTCCAGGAATCAGTTGTCTGTGATAAGTAATTTTGTTTAGTACTTCATATTAAGCAATATAGTTGCAAGACAGAGCCTTTTTCAAAGAGGGTTTTCACACCTTTAACATCATTAATTGAAGAATTTTTGAAGACAGCTATTTGTCAAGTCCCAAGTAATAGAATTTTGGGAAGATAAAAATCTTTTGCACTTATCTCAGATGTCCTCTTTTTTCATGATCACTTATGTATAATATAGTATCTTCACCCCTGTATCACTCTCCCCTACCCTGAAAAACATGTAAATAGTATGTGTTTTCACAATTTCCCTGGAGCACGTAGAATTTCACATTTGCAAGCTTTAACTGTTTAGAACCATTCCACAGTTTGATCACGTTTAGCAGCATACACAGTACATAAAAGGTCTTGCATTTTCCAGAATACACTATAAGTCCAATCATAAATACTTAAAAAGGAATTAAAAACATAAAAAAAGTCCAAAATTTCTCTTGGCTTTCCCATTCTCCAACTACATGGGAATCTTGTTGACAGGTCAAAGTATACAATAGCAATGTGTCATACATCTTGCATTGTGGGAACCTACTACATTTCTCATTGTTCACTTTATCAAGTTTCAATCAAAACAAAATTTCATTACTCATTCAAGTGTACGTGCACACAATTACGCCAAGATAAACAAAGAAGAGAGCACAGATTCTCACACTTACCCAGTGTATTGTATTTCACTGTTATACTTAGATGGGTTGTTCCTTTCAGAATTTCCAATGCCCTGGCCTTGGTCATGTGCTCAAAATTATGCCCATTCACCTCAAGAATCTGTAAAATATCAATCAAATAAAATTAAGTTTTTATTGCATTAGAATTTGTCCCCTACTTATTTCTTGTAACCTTTGACAATGTCCAGTAACCTGTGGTCAGCAAAAACTTAGTGGTAGAGTGACCAAACACAACAGACATATAAAGAGGGGTTTCAATGATGTAACACAATTGCTTGTCTCTTTGGTTTTGAAAGACAAGATCGCACATCTCTTTCGTTTTGAAGGGTATGCATCCATTGTGTCATAGGAGTATCTATGGTTATGCCGTGCGCATGTGCTGTAAATATGCTTACTGCGTGTGTGTTTTGCCCTTCGGTGCCTGGGAATCCCACTTGGGTGCCGTCACATGAATTCCCTCTACAGACGGTTCTTCCTGGGGAAGACAGTTGGCATCTTGATCTAAGAAGTTGAGATGCACTGGTTTAGGAGATGGTAACACTCCTCTTAGGTTTACAAACATCTCCATAAAGTTATCAATGGTAGACCTCAGAAAATCAGAATACCCTTTTTTTCATCGGTTTGAAAAGTTGAAAACATGTCAAAAAGAGCAAACTCCTCTTGAATATAACAATTATGTACATTAAAGGTTACTCTACCTGGTCTCCCTTTCGTAATCCAACCTTCTGTGCTTTAGAGCCTTTCTCTACTTTACTGATGAAGATACTCATTCTCTTCTCCCATCCTCCCACGATGGAACATGAGAGGGGAGAGTCTCGATCTGATCTTGCCTGTCAACAAAAAAAAAGTCAAACCATTTCAAATCATGATTCAGGCTACTGTGTCCACTTCTGGTTATGTTACCAAAACATTTATTATGGAGTAAAATGTTCCTTTTGTAAAACTCTTTAACAACACTTCAACAAAACCAGTTTCAATTTCTTTGTTCATTTCAATGCTTTCATTAAACAAGATCATCAAGTAAAGAATGCAATGTCAAGTATTTTTAGCAAACTAACTAAATATGCTGGAAGAACTCCTTACCAGGATCAAGGTCCTTGGCTTAGCCTTGGCTGCGCCTGCGATGTGAAGAAGTCGCAATTGGGGTCCCATATCCTGTAAAATGAAAGTTAAACATAAGTCCATAAAAATATATACATACTTGAAAATTAGCTGTGATAATTCTAGCTTTTTAGTTCTGTCTGCAGGATGAGTACCTCCATCAGCTTACCTTCAGGAGGCCATTTATTGTAATAGCCAGTTGGTTGGCATGCTCTTATGTACTATTAATCCTATTTATTGTTACCAAAGTGTAAACCTTCTGGTACATATCACAATGTTGAGGGTTCAGGGTGTTTTCTTCCCTTTCTTCGACTCACAGCAGACCACTGATTTTTATATGTACTTAAATTTTTGTATTTTCAGGGGGAGCACTACAACCTACAACCCACTTCCCTGCAAAATATCATAGATCTGCCTTTATTATACCTTCTGAGATTTCCCTAAAAGCTTTCATGTTTCAACTTAACTCCCTTTCCGATTCAACTCAAATCCTGCTCAAAGTACCTTTTTTCTTATTTTAGACTGTTCTCATCTTATTTATCTTACTAAACTGATACCTTTGAAAAGCATTTTAAACAAATCAAACCTGACTCACATCTTTAAAGACATACACTCATCACTGCAAAGTTTAATTTTAGTTTGGGGGTATCAAAATTCTATGGTAGTGACTGCTCTTTGATTGACATCAAAGTTTGAAAATTCAAAAGATGCAGATCAGCTCACAATCCACACAATGCAAAGAGAGTGCTTGGATTGCTCATTATAGCCTTGCATGGTCACCAGGACATGACCTTAAGCAATTAAATAGGATTGTGTCTGCACAAGGAGATTTATACAGTTATGGGAGGAGCTACAAGTTGCATAGTTGGGCAAATTGGAACTGTCTGGGATGACGAGAATTGCCCTTAAAAATAAATCTGAAAAAAAAAAAATTGTTAAGCAATAAAATATAAATCAAAAAGAAACATGAGCTAACCTCTCTTTCAAGGTGATCTTCAAATTCTTCCAAAAATTCGATCATATCAGGATTATTCTCAAAGTCATTATAGTAATTGTTGACCCAGAGTAAGACTGACCTTGTGACCTACATATCAAGTGGAAGCAAAAACCAATTCATGAATGACATATGACACTGAAGATAAAATTATCAGGGTAAGTCACCTCTTAGTTCAAGTACATGTATTATGTTTTTTTACAGCAAGCAGGAAGTTAAACTTTATGATTACGAGAAATGAAACAATAGGAGATAAAAGGAAGAACGCAACAAAATTAAAAAGTATTGAGTTTTTAATAAACATCTATAAGAAAAAAGTGTTCCATGCAGGAGTCTGGGTCCACTGATGCTGGGATATCAGAAACAGGCTGATGGTAACACAAGCTAACTGTATCAAGCAGACTACAAAATCTATTACAAAAACTCAAATTACTTCATTTTAGCCAAACAAAGATAAAAGAAAAAAGATAAAAATAAAATAAAAACACCACCTGTTTCCCTAAAATAATAAACACTCTATAGACACACCATTTGAATAAAAAATGTTGTTACAGTCTGACAATACATGCCAAAAGAAAATCAAATTTTTTATCAGTGAATGGTATTTTTTCTTTGAGCATCTTCAACTTAAGTCTTGAGTCAAGTCTGGTATCACACACCTATAAAATTTTGCTGGAGTGAATCTTATCCAAGTGATAGATAAATACAGTTAAAGTTCACTTAATTAGTACCTATTTCAACACAACAAATATGTGTAACATCCAGTCTAAGATTTAACTAATTGAGAAGGAAGATGGGACAGATTCATTTCCCTTTGGCTTAAAGAGGGTACCATAAATTATTTCCCTTTGGCTTAAAGAGGGTCCCATAAATTATTTCCCTTTGGCTTAAAGAGGGTCCCATAAATTATTTCCCTTTGGCTTAAAGAGGGTCCCATAAATT
>WURT03612434.1:20256-40353 GCA_009936505.3 Holothuria glaberrima
TTAAAGAGGGTCCCATAAATTAGCAGAGATACTTAGGCTTCAAATCTCCTATTTATTTTTGTATAATCGCAAGCAATAACCATCTGTCAAAAACTAACAGAACTGTGGGATTGTCTCTTACTGGGGGGCAGCCTAAACCTGAACAAGTACTTCTCGTGTTTTGCCTTATCTGCAAATAAGGCCTTTTGTTTATGTCTGGCAGGCAATTATGATAGACACATGTTTAAAGGAGGAAAGGAGAAGTGAAACAGACTCATAAGAATCAATTACACACATGACATGACTGTTGCACCACCTGTGACATATGTCTTGTACTAATTGTACTACTGAACACAACTTTTTGTAAAGTTCCTGCAGGTTCTTCTCTCCATTATTTTCCATGAATGTAACAAAAGCATTTGATAGCTTCTCCATGTTTTTGCCACATGAATCCAAATTTAAAAGTAAAATTACAAATACACCAAAACTGGATCATTAAACAACCAAAGGGAAAAAGCAATAACACATTTCTTCGCAAAGGTACATAACCTCTGTAATTTTGTTTACAAAATTCCATAACTTTCCCAATTCTGGAAAGTGAAACTTAAAGTCCATGGCTTCTTCTAGTGAAGCCCGGTGTACAACAAATTTCTAGCTCTAAAATACAATTACCAAAAATTCCTTGCCTCTTTTGCTTTCACTGATGAACCACTGTAACAAACTGTCACAAATTTTCAACAGTATTCAGCAACTGTCACAACTCTAGAGCCAATTGAAATACACTCAAATTTATACACCACAAAGTAACCTCTATGTTACAATGTCTACAGCTCTAGAGCAGTATGACAGTACTTACATACCTTATCTCTTTTGGTTTCATCCATAAACCACTGTAATAAACTGTCACAAATTTTTTGAGGACTTGACATGTATGCTCTATAGGTCATAAGGAAGTCTTCCACATATGTTGGGTCCACCAGATGCTGGTCAGCCATTAAATGACCAATCAGCTTTTCAGGAACAGCCTGGTGAAGAAATACAAAGAAAAAGGCTTTTACATCAGGTGGGCAAAGAGCTTCCTATGAACAAATTTTCAGTAAAACACAAGATTGTTTTAAAACCCCTTATTTATGTGGCTTGTGGAATCTTACAGTTTAACTCAGAAATTAATTCTCCTTGAACTGTGATGGGCCCCTCTTCCCTCTTCTCCCTTCACCTCTTTTTGAAGACTTAAAAATAAGTAATAACCATTTCTGTGGCTGAAGAATGTTCTGTTAGCCTGATTATGGTTGTTAAGGCACTCATGGCCTGGAAAATTTGGGGATCAACATTTCTCTTTTCCAAATTTTCCCAGCGGAGCTCCCAACCCCCCTTTACCCATTGTAAACAACAGAATTTTCAGTACTCTTACATTCTTACATAAGGGCTGTACCTTCACAAATGAGCTACCTGCCCCAAACCTCCTTTCTGAAAATACAGGGTCTGCTCTGGCTAAGTCCTCAAATCTGTCTTTTAGGTTGCATTCCTTCAATCATAGATTCAGGATAAAATTTACGCTGCATACAAGATTTCTGCAAAATTTCTCTGCTTGGTCTTGGGTTATATCCAAAACAACTCAAGCATAGAAAGGAACTGACTAAATTCCATAAAAGCAAAATGTTGTTTACCTTAACTAGTGACATGCAAAAGTATGGTATCCACAAAATTTAATGGCTTACAACTCTTATATCTCTTATTTACATAATCCTGTAATTGTCTGTGATGTAACAATCTAACAAAGCTGTTAGCCCCTGTGCCTCTATCACTCACCCAATTCATTCATTCACACTTCATCCCTTCTTTGCCAGTCATCAAGTGTGGACACACTTGCTAGCCCTTTAATCTTTTTTTTTTAGCAATTTTGGAATCCTCTCTGGTTTTTCAACCTAGTAAAATAGCTTTCTGGGCAAGTTTCAGGCATTCCTGAAATTTGACATATTGGGGGCCAGTTGTTTTCTCTGACCTGCAACAAACTTATTCACACTTTACTTCACATCATGTGACCCGGTTTTCTCTGTATGTAGCAACCTCTCAAAACTGACGCTTTTCTTTTACATTTTTTACATTGTAACACTTCATTGGCTCTACTCACATCAGTTGAAATGATTTAGTAAATGAACCTTGTCAAACAAAGGACAAAAGTATACAACAATGTATTGGACTGGTTATTTCTAATTAATCAAAAAATACTTAGATTTGCTATAAACAATGGTGACAACAGATGACAATAAAGCGACACGACTGTGTTGTCCTTTACGAAATTGTCAAATTGAAGTGTATTGCCCCAAGTGCTATACCAGCCTTTCTACAAGTGAAGATACTCATTTAACTCATTTATCACCTATCCGAAATTTTTGCATATTTGTTTCTTTTGTTCACAATGCTGTCAGTGATGGCCTGAGTTGAGGTGAAGTTTCCAATCAATGCAAAGATGTGTTGTAATCATGAAGTATGAAAGAAGCACAAATGCCAGTTCACTAGGACATTCTTCAATTAGCCCATCTCATATCAGGAACTATCTTCGGTGATCAAAACCCCAAGCATATTCCTCCTCTAATGACATTAAACACACTAAAATTGCTATGGCCTGTGTTCTCACTAGGGCACAGGCCTAAAGGGTATGTTTAACACTGATCCTGTACCTGATATTGTTATGTGAGTATTCACATTCTTTTTAGCTGGCCTTACGTATTTAGTCATATGTGATGCACTGTGACAGACCAGGCATTATGTAGACTTACACACAATTAACCTACAAAAAGGTAACTGAAGATTCTTGCTATATCATTTCATTCTGATTGGGACAATTTAAACACCCACTGAATTGTACAGGAAAAACCAGATGCCTAAAAGTTTGACACCACAAGAGAGGTTTTAATGTAGATTAGGCATTTTAGTTATTAAAAATCTAATCTGTGAACACTGGTCCTAACCAAACAACATTACTTACCTTAATGACTATATAGCCCTGACGTCTATCGTCTACCACCCGTGGCTCCATCACCATCACCGTCTTTCCATCTTCTTTGATCTCCTGTTTGTTCTCTTCTCCTGTACAGAGGTAAAATAATGCACTTGCTCCATTTCCGTAAATTTTTTGCTACTTGGACCATACTTTCCCTCAAATAAAATTTCCAGAATTGAATCCCAAATATTCCTTAACCTTCTATTCAACACACTTCCAAATTTGCCACACTGGTTAAGGAGCAACGTACTTGACCTGGTGGTATTTGTTGTACCTTTATTTACCATTGTAACATATTCACTACATTTCTTAACACCAAAACCGAAAAAAGGTTGTTGCATACATCAATAAAACAGTACACGAGATAGGTTGACCAATGAACTCAATGTATCACTTATTTAAATTACACTTTTTCTTTTTTTGATAAAGTCAGAAAAGAAGGACAGAATGGGTAAAATCCACAATCAACTGGTATGTTAAAATCATCTGTGTGACCAAAGTGATATTTTTTCTAATGAAGATCACTTTTAATCAAGTGTATTTGTGAGTGGGTAATAGATGGCTAACTTCAGGTGTGATGCTTCTTAATAACTAGCTTTACTTTCCTACCATAAATTAGAATTCTCCTCCACATGTTACATGTTCCCTGAATTTTTAAGTGTTCAAGTAGTGTGATACTTTTCTAGGCCTAAAAGTTGCATTTGTGATTCAAAAATACAGGAGTTTTACAGGTGTTTGATGACTACTGGAACATGAGCAGCAGTTCCAATTCAAGTAACAAGACAGGGGGTATGTTCAGGCCCATACCCAGGAATTCTGACATGGGCCCACCCCCACCCTTGCACTAATGGCAAGTGGGCCCAGACATGTAAGAGGTACTGTAATGTGAAACTACCTTGAGTGAGTATCCTACAGTAATGTTCTTGTGCTATACACACAAACTGACAGTCATCCACTGTGGTCCTCATCACGCCTTCATGGTATTGTTTGTCCATCGTTGGCTCTACTCCAAAACTGCAAAAATACCAAAAACATCTCAAAGTTACAGAACATACAACAATATTCTGCTGAAGGTGAGTAAACACTGGCTGCTAACCTCTGTCCAGTTTCTACAAAATGGATCTCTTAGGCATATCCATAAGTAAAGAGAAGTATTTTTTGCACTTTTTAAGAACTTAATGCAGGGAAAATGTTGTAGCTTAAAAGTGTACCTAAAGTCTAGGATTTCAAAATCACATGTTACAAAGCTTGAAAAATGAATTCGAATTGCCCAACTCCTATTTTCACAGGACATTCCTGAGCTGAGATATAAAATGTTGGAACTTATTTGCCCAATTTAAAATGTTTAGATTGCCCAATAATTTGTGATGTCATTCTTGAACAACTCAAGTTACTGACTTTGTTTTTTTATGTTTTTTCGAAAGCCACTGCAACTTGAGCCAAAATGTGATCACTGTCATATTGTTATGGGGTGACTTGATTATACTAACCATCTCCATACAACATGCTAAGCAATAAAACAGTTAACTTTATATTAACATTTTAATTTCAAGAGGAAACAAAAACAGGTAATGTGAGTTGTACAAGAAGGGCATCACAAATTATTGCACAATCAACTATTTCAAATTAAGTGAATATCTTTCAAAATTTTATATCTCAGCAATGGAATAAGCTATGAAGAAGGTAAATGGATAAATGGTATATATTTTCCACCCTCTAAAATATATATTCTTGTATTTCCAGACTTAAGGTAAACTTTTAGACCAAATTACATACTGTCAATAAGAAAACACTTTGAGCAAAGTTGGAAACAACCTCTGCACTTGTTTTATTCCACACCAATTACTGACTTCTTTCTACACGAAACAGGTTAAAAGAAAAACAACTTGCTGTTTACAAAAGTATAATTAAACTTGTCCCTCTTTTGTGAAAAAGTAAGCTTTTTAGAACAGGGTTCTTGCACCACAAGAACAATACAATTTATCAATTTTCCACTCTTGGAATGTGAAAATGAAATCTTAAGATTTTTCACCATGGAACTATATAAGAAGCCCTGGTGGGCTTGACACTAGCATACTCCTGTGACAGGCAATGAAGCTAATTACTTTTTTATATGAATCAGGTAACATCTAGAATGAGCTATGTATCCTTTTTCCCATCCCCTCACCTCCACCCTCCCTACCTCCACCCTCCCTAAGTTATGTTTTAAGCCCAGTTTACAATATCATACATTTGGTCAAAAACATCATCATACATTTGTATAAGGATGCTAAAGGACAAACATATGATCTGGTAGGTAGACTGATCCTTTCTACAGATTTGAACAACCTCCAACATGTATTTAAATGTGTTTACACTTATAGCTGCATGTTTCACCTTCCCAACAAGTGCTCAAACATCTGTATGACAATCTTCATGAACAAATATATGGGCCTTAACATATTGTCACTCTTGAAAACATCCGAAGTCTGCACTGTAAGCTGTGTAATTATCGATTACCTTTTTAATGAATTCTTTTCAAAACTGTTTAAACGTTTCTTCATATTTTTATACAGGCAAGACTTTTTCTGCATGAATGAAACATAATTTAAATATAAATTGGTTGTCTGCCATAATAAACTACATTTGTTATCCAGTTGAAACCTCATTGCACAGCCAAACATAAAGGCATAACATGATGAACTAAGTCCTATATTTTACAGCTACAGAAGTCAGAACTGACAATCTCATGTGCCTCCCAAGGTAATCAGTTCTTGGAAATGAAGGCTCCATTTTCTTATCAAGCCAAGTCTCTGCATTTTTTTCATATTAATGCACACACAGGGATACGGTTGCCCTGGCAACCAATATAATGAAATACCATGGTAAAACAAGTGAATTGTGGACTTTTTACATGAAACATAATTTGCCCAAAATTTAGCATCAGTGACAATCTAAACTTCTGCCTTTATATCCCTGGTGTTTCAAGGTTAATTACCAAAACTTCATCAAGGAAAATTGCATTCTTAGGGAAGGCAATCATGCAGACAGCTTCAAATATAACCACTTGTTATTATTCAATGGGTAGAAGTCTGGTGGTAGGTGAGAAGAGGAGAACTTGGGAGGCCATCCTCCCTAGGAGGGCGCCCTCCATATTCACTGTGCTATTAGTTTACCAGGGTCTAGTTGCAGGTAGGTGGGGATTACATGTGTAAATAGGAGGAAAGAGAGGGGCGATGTAGATCTATTAATTATGACTTGGTCAACTTTCTTTACCATGGAGATGGTACTTCAAGGAGTTTCAGCAAAATGCTATCTTATGTAAAATTTACCGCAAGCAATTTTTGTGCAACACTAAAAGTGTAAATACACCCCTAAACTTTAAATGCTGCAGGCACATTCTTACCTTAAGTACCACTTATACAGCTCTGGGGACTAGATTAAACAGTTTCCTGACATACAGGGAAGATGTTCCTTCTTTCAACATGGCTTTCCACAATGTAACATTTTAAATTCTGATATTCATGAAGGAGAGCAATAAAATTATGATAAGGTACCTGTCACCAAGATGGAGTTGATCTATAGAGCCATCTGGCTTGCTGATCTCAACATGACCATTCAATATTACTGACCAGGAGTCCAACTGTTGGAAAAAACATAAAGCATTTGATGTTGCTCTTTTGAAGTGAAATGTTTCTTTAGCACATTGTCATTCAACCTTTTTAACCTACGGGACCCTTTGTTACCCTACAAAAAATGTCACAGACCCAACCAAACAATAGGCCTCATGATAATTCTATCTGTTTTGGGGATGAAACGTTTTATGGAAAAACCACAGGTTGGTATCAATGCTCTAGCATGTGAGTTTCCCAAGGGTTCCACTTCAGTTTAGGGGAGCTTGGAGCAATTTGTTAAGTCCCAGAACCAACACTTTCCAGACATTATGTGCATGGCCCACATTAATAGTTTACAGAAATTTGAAGACCACTTGAGAATGGATGGGAACCAATCCCAAATCAGAAGCTGGTTAATACAAAACCCCCAACCTTCAAACATAACTAGAATCCACAGCAAATTTGTTTTGGAACATGGCCTTCATTCATTTATACCTTGCTATTGACTTACAACAACACAAAGTTCATTTTAATAAGCAAATTCCTACAGATTTCTGTGGCTAGGTACTCTCCATAATTCTGGCAAAATAAAATAAATATTTTCACAGAGCCAGTATCTTAAACAGAAAGTGGCATTTTTTGGAGAATCCAAAATCTTCAATTTAAAAAGAAACAGCCACAACATAATGGAATGATGACATCAAAGGGGAAGTGAATTGTATACCAGCTTTTGTTGCTTTTTACTTTCATAGAAACCATCTGGCACTAAAAGATGCAGGGTATCCTTAACTGGTATAAATAACACATATCATAAGAAACGTCATCGCCATAATAAAGCCATCCATCATCTAGATATCATCTGATGAATCATCTTACTAATTATCATCAACATTTCAACTCACTTTCATGCCTCACTTTCAACTAAAAAAGTGTAGTCTTAACTCTAAATAAAAGATATGCCATTCTTCATGTACCAATTCAAATCACTCCCATGGAACACTTACAATCACATAAGTGTAGTATAAACTCTTAACAGATATTCCAGACTTGAATTTTCAGTTCAATTTATTCTTGTGCATCACTTTCAACCATGGTAATATAAGTATTAAAAAATTTCCACACTTTTGAGATTCTGAAATTCAAGTATTTCAAGATATATGGTCTTCATTGAGACTGAAGAATAAAGAATTCTGTTGGGAAACAAAAACTAATTACACCTTGCACCTTGGTTTTAAACATTTTAGCACTGCAGACAGCTGTACCGGCATGACCTCAAGTACAATTAGTGTAAACATTTCAGTTTCACTTTTCCAGACAATTTGTTTTTTTTGATTAACCATCCACAATTCATAGTCTTTCATGATTGTTTCAAAATTCTGTCTTTCCCTTCTCCAAGGCAATTCTGTGGTTGTAAACTTAGATAAGTATACTTTTTCAGACCTGTTCTTCATCAAATCTTCTTTAACAAGCACTGATGCTGTTTCCTAATTTACATGTCCTGATAAAAGTTTAGTCATTAGTCTTCTCTCTGTTTGGATATTAACATTTACATAATGTTCCTTGCTTATTCAGATATAACATGCCTTTGCATACTAAACTTTTGTAATAGAAATAAACATTGCCTAATTTTTGGAAAGTTGAACAAAGCAACTCAAATATCCCTTTATGTGCAAAAACCAGAAGGAATACATTAGGCAACTCTTGGTATTCCCCACCCCTACACACGTCATTAAAAACATATTTTTGTACATCATAACAGTTTACTAATCATAAGTATCTGCTGACTTCCTCTTTTTCCACTTATCATCAAAATTCATTGCAAATCTTTTTATATTTTGTTTATTCATCATAATCAAATAAACCCCGCCTCTTTCTCTGTAAACAGGGTTTTTCCCATCTATATTTACAATTAACCTGTTTGTAAGAATTTCCCAGAATGATGCTATTTGTATCACGTCCCTGATCTTTTTTCTTTTACTTGAAAATCCAGTTTAGTTGTATCAGTTTTTGTTTATTTTTCAAAATCATTTTGATTACACCTCTTCCAGTGCTGGTTTTTCCCCTCTTCTTCCAAACTAACACTATTGTATACATTACATGTATACACCTTCATAAACACTGCTAGTATTATCCTGTTCCCTTATAAACACTTCTATTGTTGTCATGTTCCTAATCTTTTTACTTTAACACTGCAAATTTGAAAGTAAATTTTCAAAATTTTTGTTCACTCATCAAAACCAGTTAAAAATCCTTTCTATAGAAAATTTAAACTTTAAATTTTAAACTTAATAAAATTTAAACTTTGTTTATACTACAAACTTTGTCATAAACATCCTTCCACTAGGTTCCTGGTTTTTGTCTTTTTTCCCCTTAATACTTCAAAACTCACTGTAAATATGCTAACTTTCTCTTCATTTGTCAAAATCAGGTAAAAGCATTTTCATGCAAGGTGTTTCCCCTTTTTTCTATAATTATGCTTTTTATATACACCACAGACTCCCAACTACTGCATAGTAACTTTCTGATGCTTATACTTTCATTTTTCATACTTTCAGTTTTAGATGTGGATGGAAAAAAAAAAAAAAAATCTGGTATCTTGGAAGGATTTCCCCTGGAAATTTGGTTGGTCCATACCAATTTTGGCTTCTATGGTACATGATAACAAACAAGAACACCAATAACAACAAGAAGAACAACAAAACAACAAAATGTGGAAAATTTGACTAGCTTCCTGCAAAGAAACTTTCTTAGCCCTGCACTACCAAATCTTCTTTCTGAAGGCAACTTTATAAATATTTTTCATTAATCACCTTATAATGTAGACTTTTGCAATTTCAACAACTTCTTTACTGATATTTTTGCCAAAAAACACCCATCCACTAAAATTTATCTCAACTTACAATTTACACATTCTTTTTTTTTTACAAACTTGTATCACTTCACTGACAGAAAAAGCAAAAGTACCCATTGTATTCACTACTACATGTTCAAATCCACTAGCACCTGACTAGAAGTAGTGCACTGAAGACCTGTATGCCCCCATGAAGACCAAGAACCAAAAAGTTTCAAGTACAGTTTCCACTATTTAAAGTCTGTCTGGGATATAATTAAAACCAGAGTTCGGAAGTATAGTATCTAGCTTGTTTCATTAATTTAAAGGATTTTTTGGTGATTTTCAAGTTACCTACCTCCTCTCCATTTCTCATAACAACAGTATTGGCTTCCTGGACCACAGCAAACACCATAAAGGAACACAGGGCCTTCCTCACAGACATGGTCATAGTTGACAAAGCTGGAAGGTGGCGCATAAAGTCTAGTAGTATCTCTGTGTAAAATAAATCAACGAAAATCATTAAATAGTTACATAAGTTTCCGCTTAAAATCATTCATCTGAGTTCTTTTTTTAGCCTTTGTAGCTAAGAATCCCAATACAACAAAGCCCTTGGACTCCATGACTATGCTATCATATTTTGATGATAATGAACCACCCCATCTTAATGTGGAAGACACGCAATGAGGGAGAGGCAGAGGCAAGTATGTCTTTCCCACCTCAGGTGATCAGTCTGAAAAAGTCAAGAATTGGGAGAGAACAGAAAAAAGGGGTAACCTGAGAAAAAGAGAAACTCCCTGCCCCTCCACCCACCCCAACCCCCCACAGTAATAATGTCTGATTAACTGAAAATGTCCCTACTGCATGTTTCAAAGACATCTTAAAGATTTGCAGTGCACATTCCATTCTCTTACATGTGTACTGACGGAATTTGCTTAGATCCAAGTTCAAGTCCTTCCTGACATACATAACCCCATCATTATGATAAACTGTTTGGTTTTGTTACTCAAAACTTTGTAATGGCAACCATAGTCACCAAGAAGAACAAACAAGTCTGGTATTTAGTAGATGTAGTGTAAGGGTACAATTTGTTTTACTTTCTTTCTTCAGCTCCAAAGGTTGCAAGAAAAATTACAACTTTGAGGGCCTTCAAAATAGATAAGAGGTAACGCCTTCACAATTAGTAAATAAGTAAGGGGTATTTAAGTCATAGTCCCTGCAGACTTTTGACCATCAAACATTAACTTTACACCCTTTGAGAATAGTACTGGTTTTTCTCTTCTACACACTGGGTAGGTGAGTAACATATTGGAAAGAATGTCATGAACTGAATATTTTTGCAGAAACTTATTTCTGTAACCTGGTGCTAAATAATGTCTCACTTTAAAGGGAAAATGCAGTCCCCCCAATTTGAAGTAGTGTAACCTGGTACACTTGTTCAGGAATGGCTCCTATCAATCATGTGACAATATTTTTGTTACTTTTTTTCCTATATTTATGCAGAATAACTCATTGGTTTACCCTCAAAATTCAATGATTTTTCACAGAAGCATTATGCAAATGCTTGCTTGTGAGAGTAATAAGAGGGGATCTGTAAGATTTAGGAAATTTTTAAAAACAAACTTGGGGGGACTGCCATCTCCCTTTAATATGAAGTTTGTAATGTAAATGAAAAACTCAAAAGGAAGAAAGGACCAATTTCTCACTAACTTAACTTTTTGTTGGGATTAAGGGTTTATTCCCTTCAAGTTAAAAGAATTTATGTGTATAAACTGACTTTTTTCTTAAATTCTTATTCAAAACCATTTTAGATTGTTAAAGTGCACTTCCACTGTACACCGAAAAGGGGCCCAGCATATTACAGAACCTATAATGACTGAACCAGCAAAACAAATCACTTCAACTGAGACATTGATCCAAAAGTGATCTAAGCTCTCTGTATGATACTAAGTATAAGTACTATACCACTCACAAACAAAGCAGTAAGAAAATTAAACATGGGTCACTAAACTTTACACCAACATCCCTTATAAGTAATCTATACCGAGATGCACCTGACCCATAATGCAAGGACTTCCTTCCAGTGTATATTGAACAAAAAGGAAATGGAAGAAACCTTGTTTCTAGTGAAAAGTAATCTGTGTGAACTTCTCTCTCACAAAAAGAGAGGTCACTGCTGAGGACATGGTCTAATAGCGCTGCATTTCTCATCAATTTTACATGCGAATTAATTGCCTCAACAACAATTCAGAGAGGGTACAAAGCTCTTACCAATTTCATCTTCCGTTCGTTCGTGTGGATCTTTTTCGAGACAATCTCGTACAATGTCCCGTACATAGAGGGACTATGGAAAAAAGTACAGAAATTATCAATGTTAAGAATCATGAGCACTTTGAAAGTTTGACAATTTTAAGTTCAGCTTTATTCATGTAAGCAGAGTGTGGTCATTCTTGAGGAACAGGAGGGTTGAAGGGGAGGGGTAAAAGAGGGTACCTGAAAATGATGGGGAACAAAGGGGCATAAATTTTCATCATACCAAAAGCTGGGCCTATATGCTTCTCATGTGTAAAAGACATGATATAACTTTGTTTGGCATGAGCATTTTAATTAAAAACAAATTTCAAGGGTGATTTTGTTAATAACAAAATTATTATTAGTGTGTACCAAACAGGTAAAACATGGTGAGGTCAGTCAGGGCTGATCATTCTTGTTAATCAACCAGGGTGGTTTGTTACTACAACAATGTAGTAAAAGACCAACAGACTAGGTAAAATAATTCCTAATTTTCATCCCATTCCTTCCTCATAAACCATTAAAAAGTTATGAAGACAGGAATAGGAAATGTAATCTTGGTCCTTTGATCTCGCTGGTTCATTTTAATTTGCCTTTCTGCAAAGGTGACTAGATATTGTCTCTGAGTTTGACCATAAAATTCTACATCCCTTGACAGAGAACCATATCCAATATCTGTTGACAGGCAAACAATGTTAGCCTCGGTCAACTTAACTCCTCTGTCAGCATAACCTCCATCCCATTACAGGCAGACTTGTGCTTTCATTATACTGTACCATAGACATGCAGACTTATCTCCAAGCAACCTTCTGTACAGGAAAGTGAAACCAGCAGATTCGGTAAAACAAATATCACACTCGATGCATTCTGGGTATTGAATTCCCTCGTACATTTCAGTTTGAAAAGTGCAGGTAAAGGGTTTATCACTGAGAAGCCAGGAATGAAATGGATATACTAAGGAAATTTAAATGACAGACGCAATGTAGATCTCCAAACTACACTGGTTGCTGGACACCTTCATCAAGACAATTCCCACATAAACAATACTGTTCTCTCCTTAACAATCATTCCTTGGACCGCTTACTGTGGAGGGGCACAATTTCCACCTACGTAATATCCACCTTAAACAAATCCCATCCTGCACAACTCCAAATTTTCTGGAGAAGTTGTTGGTAGGGGTTAAGGGTCGGGTTGGATAATTCTCATGGTTGATAAAGTGATTGTAAAGGATAGAATTATACGTGGTGGATACTGTCTAGGAGGACATCACCTGGTGTATAAGAAGGCCCTTAGCCAGAATGACCAATTTGGGGAGCACATCGATGTAAGAGTTTTGCCGGCCTGGGGGAGGGGTCTAAAGAGAGGGGTTCCAATCCCCTTTGAAAATTTTTGAATATTTCAAGGACTCTAGATGCAATATGGTGTGAGATTTTCCATTTTTTCTTTGTCTATTTGTGTTCCAAAAAAGCTGGTCTCGTAATAAATTTTTCCTCCTTAAGTGCAAGAACTTTTACTGACAATTTTTTTTGGGGGGGAGGGGGAGGGTACACGAGCCCCCTTAGCTTTTTGCCTCAGTATACGTACGTGTGGACTTAAAATTTCACAGATATTAATCAGGCACATACCCCAGATGACTCGCTGGTCTCGTCGTCATCAGAATCAAATGCATTATCACCGATGCTGTTGCTTTCCCCTTGGTCAAATTCACTTGAAACGGCAATGAGGTCTGAAAAGCTACTGCCGATACTGCTGTGCATGGAGCTGCGATCCCCAGTACTAAGGGTGTGGGTGGGGGTACTGAGTACAGCAATAGGAGCCTGCATTCTCCTCCCTGGCTCCTGGTCCATGACTAAGTGAACATCATCAACATCCTTTTTGGTTTTCTATGAGAAAATTTTGTGGAAGAAAAAGGTCATTAGTCATTACAATAATGAACATAGTTAAAAACAATAACCATATACTGATTTATATCATGTAATTTGAAAATGCTAGAAAGGACTTAAAGAAGTTTATCAAGTGAATAGTGCAGTTGGTCTTATGTATAGAAGTTATGATACCAAACTGTAAGGCAGTATCTGAGAAGAATGATGAACATGTTAAAAACAATGCACATGGCTGGTTAAATATCACTTTCAACAGCAGACTTTCATGCACTGTAGCTCTCCCCTTTCCCTTATCCTCCTACTCCTTCCAAGAAATTGATTTGTGAATACCTTGGCTAACCATATGAATGTTTCTACAGCTGAGTTTTGGTATTATTAAGAGAAATTTTCTCCCATTACCTTCAATGCAAATGTATTATTAAGAGAAATTTTCTCCCATTACCTTCAATGCAAACCCCGTAGACTGTCTTGATTCCTTGTTTAAACTTGGCTCTAACTGATAAATCTTGCTTATCCTATCCTCTTGCTTCCCCAACCCTCCCAGAAGACCCCCTTTTAATTGCAGGCAATAAGAAGGGTACTTCAATTCACTTGTCTAATAGTCGATCTGCTGCCAAGCATGCCCCACCTAGATTCCCTTTATGCAATACCCCCTTTTTTCTTATACATCCTATCCACCACTTACAAGATATCAACAGCCAATTCTCTAAAATACCACCATAGTTGTAAAGAAATATAGCACATGTTCAATACATATATAGCTATGTCTTGCTACAATATTTACAAAGCTTAATGACTGGTACATGCCAGTAAGTGGTTATACAATTTTCCCATCCAACATGCATTACAGTTGTTCAATAAAAAAATACACATAGAACACTCCTAGGCTACTGTAAGCAAAAAGAATGCGAGAAAAAATAGCGTAGATTTTTTAAAACTAAGTACACCATCATGCAACAGCTGCTAACAAGGTCTTATTTTCAATGAAGATAAAGTAGCCATGCTTGTAAAGACTAGCTCTTGAAATACCATAAAAGTACTGACAAATTATTGATTCAGTTCTCTCTCATTCAACCTCTTCACACTTAATGGTTTCTTGAAAGATATAGACTCAACAGAGTTTGAAAAGAAATGTAAACTGAACTGCAATGAGGTCTTCTGCTGTAGGAGCTGTTGATGTGAAAATGTAAACCTTGCAACTGCAGGTGAAAAACATACTGAGCAACCCAAGGAATCTTATTCAAAGAAATAATTAAAATGTCTAATAATGGCACATAATTTTTTAAACATTCTTGAACAAGTGGGCAGTACTTGAGCAGAACATTTATCTGTTTATGTACCCTTTTTTCATGGTCTACATGAGACTAATACACACCTCTGGACTTCTAGTAGTTATATAGCATGTCCTTCGTTCCATACAATGCAAATCCATTAGTGGTTTAGGATCACACTAGTTAATCCAAAATCCCACAAACACCACCACAATTAGGAAAATTAATAAGTAAAATATACGTAGCAGAATATTGACCGTTAGGATATCCAAAAAAAAAATTTTCCTTGTTAGAAAAAACATAAAAAAAAAATCCTTTGTAAGCAAAAAAAGAAAAAAAAATTGGGTGACTTCATTTTTACTATTGACTATGGATGAGTGAAACACATTGAAATCCTTACAGCCCTTTCACACTAGTTACTACGGGAAACGATACAAAAAAAGGTAAAAACAATGATTTTACAAAATTTTGCTGTCCGATACATCAATATCGCACCACATAATGTTTTATACACTACAAGTATAAACATACTTCAGTGAAGCACATGAAAACTCAACAGTGTAAATGGTGCTCTTTACTAATAAAAGAGATATGTTGGACCAATATGCAGTATGCTTTCACCAATATTTCAGCAATGAGTGAAATGTAGGATCATGGGCAGAAAATTTTGGCTTATTATAGTAGAAGGGCATGACGGCACCAGGAGGAAACTTTGGCTTTTTGTACATGAAAAGATGAAAAATTGCAGCAATTTAAAGCTTGCTTTCTGGTTTAATAAAGTTTTTCCTGCAATGTGAAGGTGGGCACTATAGTATGTACAGTATCTCATCACAATTTGGTTACCTTTGTGAAGAACAAGCAAAAAATTTAGTCATGTAATCATCACACTTGTTTAGTGGATGGGCCTACAGTATCTGATGACACATACACAGAACCTCAAAGTTCCATGTAGTTAAACAGCATAAGCAGTAGCTCCAAACTTATTTTGAAGCTAAAGCTAAATCTCACAAATTTCTTTTTATTTCTCTTTCAAGTATGATCTTTCATATTTCAGGGCTTAAATATTGCATATTCAAGGTAAAATAATGAGTTACAGAAGCCTTCATGAATTTCACAATTTGGTAAAGAAAATATTTTCACATGATTCTCAAGAGCCATTCATGGAATCGGGTAGACTACTACACTAACCCAAATTGGGATGACTGCATTTTCCCTTTAAGAGCTCATACAACAGTACCAGGAGGTAATATTATATATATATATATATATTTCATTAATTCCCCACTTAGGGCAAAAGAAGCTACTGAAAAGTCGACCATAGGGCAAAAGGGCCAAAAAAAAAAAAACGGATACCCCTTAACGTTTTCACACACTTTTTATGTAAACGTGTGGTAACATCCTACAGACACAATCTATATGCTATTACTTCAAAGTCGACGAATTTACGGACACCTATCTGTTGACATGCACAGATGGCAGGCGATTGAAATTACATTGTTTATATCTTGAGGACGTAAGAAGGTCGAGTTCTCCCAACAGTCACGTTTTTTCATACCATATTTCGCCTAAATCCCAATCTATAGAAATATATATACATATATATGTATATATATATATATATATATACACACATTATATTTAATATAGGCCTAGCGCACAATGTTACAAAGTCATTCACGTATGGTAGTAATAATCAGATCTTTTAGAAAAGGAACGTAACCTAGCTTTGTTGGCAATAGTAATATTATTTGGAAAATACCAGTATTTTGGGTTCATTTTAACTAATATTAATACTGGACTGGTATGAATAATATCAACAGATAAAATATATTCAAAGGCAATTATCGTTCCAAAACAGCTGTACATGTATATATACAATAGCACTGTACCAATTAATACAGTACTGAGGGTATAACATGTTTATGTGTACTTTCACCTTTCAAGGAATAGCATAACTAAAAGCAACTACAAAAACAATATTGACTTATTTTGACTTCTAATATGAAGGCTGGTATATTGTTCATAATATTAACCTGTGATTATCATTCTGCAGGACAAGGTGAACCAGGAAGTTGTTCACTATGATAAGTTCCTGGAATACAATACCAGTGTAGAGAGATAAATCATATTCATTACATCAAAATGTAGGACATGTAAAGAAAAACAAAGCCAAATAATGAAATAAAGAACCCCTTTGTATGGATGGCAGTGAATACCCTATCAACCACAAGATATGCTTGGACAAGTTCAAGAATAGTTTAAACTGCTATCAAATTAACATCTTCAGATGATTTCGCAAGTTATGACGTCTACATCAATTATTCACTCTCATATTTTACCTTTAGTGATAGATTTACAGAGAAAGAAGACACATCAATTAATCTTTGCCTCCAAATTGTCAATTATAATTTAGAAATGCATGTATCTATAATGAAATGGCAAAAAAATACCATCAGAAATTGTAAAGGATTGAATTACTCCCAGGTGTCTAAACGCATACATGGAGTTAATCTCCTACGGGTATGTCTCATGCCTGGAAGGGCTCCAATGAAAGGATAGAAGCATGCAAACTTAATACCAATGTTAAGAGATCTAAAATTACAAGCAGTCAGACATTTTGAACATGTACAGATATATGGAATTTGATTGGCTAGGCATTTCAAAAGCCAGTTGCAGTTCAGTTACCTGCATCAGTCCAAGAAGTATCTGATGCTGAATTTAAGGATAATTCTGTATCAGATAGTACTCATATCTGCATACTGCAATTGTGTTGTCACCACTAAAGCAATCCAAATTTAGCATGACCAGGTATCAAATTTGGGTGATTATATTTGCCCTTTAAAGAGATACTTTTCATCTTTTTTCAAAACTTAAGTACCTTATAGTACCCATTCCTAAATTGCTTCAGCTGCAACAAAAGAGTCTAAATCCTTTAAATTAAAACCTCTAAAATCTGGAAATTACCGAGTATGACTCACACAAACCTCACATCACACCTGTTCAAAATTAAACAAAGACGACACAGTTTTCACGGAAAGCTAGACCATCTGTCACATTGCACAGTATGTCTATTAGGCTTCATGTGTGGATACCTGCATGATGGTTGGTTCAAGAGCAGAAGTTCTAAGTTTAGAAAGCTGACCTATATGAACTAAAGGCAGATGTGAGACACTTTTCGCCAATAATGAACACCCACTAAATCTGAAACACACCTGAAAAGAATTAAGGAATGGATGAGCTTACAATATGCAGAGGAGAGGAACCTCATGTGGAGGTTGCTTGGGGGCTCAAAAAAACAATATAAAAAGGTGGGATACAGGAAGCAAAACATGATAAAATATGTAACTGTGTCGAGTCACCGTTCTTGTTTATCAGACTCAGCACTGAGGATAATACAGACTAGACGTTGCTGCAGTATCTTCAAAGCTTTTAAGTTGGCAATCACTAGAAGAAGAATGTTAGTATGACTTTGAAAAATTGACAACAATTCTTAAGTTTGACATGAATTAAGGGGTTGGATTAAAAGAAAACAACACAAAAATTGGTCACTTATTTCCCTAAACTCCCTGGTTTGGAAATCTGTGAGCCCTAATGTTTACCTCCTTATTTATAAATATTACCCCTTTTACCCACAATACTGTAAGACCCTGGTAAACCAATAGCACAGTTAGCATCAGAAAATAAGGCCTGGTATCATTTTAGTCAAAATTTCCTTTTCCAAAGACCCCAAAATACTGTCTTCCAAGGAAAAAAATGAAGGCCAACAACGTGTGTAAGCTGTCTGGCTGGTAAGTGAGAAGAGGATGAGGGAGGCCGCATTGCACCAGATGGCACCATCCTCCACTGTGCAACTGGTTTGCCACGGACTTACTGCAGGTAAGTAAGGACTACCTGTCTCAATAGGAGGTAAAGAGGGCTGATGTAGATTAACATAATTCATTGACAGTTGATATCGTCTCAGTTTATACAACCTTTGCAATGTGCAGCTATAGTATACTGTAGCCTTCCAGCAATTTACTGGAACTATCAGAAATATTTCATATAGCCCACCTCATTCTTTTGTGATGGATGAAGGTCATCTGAGGTCAATGGATGTCACATTCTAAGACTCTTATCATCAAATCTTAAGAACATATAATAGCAGTTGCAGATATACTTGTCATGCAAATGTCTGACATGGACTAGATGGGCCCTGTTGATTGTGGAGGTCAAAGGTCATCTCAATTCACCACTGTTCAAACTCCAACAAAAGTAACTAACCCCAATCAAAATTTTGCTCACAATATTTTTTATACAAGCTGTGGGTTGTTGCTTAACAATGTTTGGCATAATAGATGCTCAATTATGGATAGTAGATCAGGAGATGAAAATCAGCCAGTTTGTTTGGGGTTGGCACATAAAAAATGACTTTATAGCCAGGCACCAATTGCTGCCAAATGTAAATGGCTGACCCTGCATCAGAAGCTCAAAATAAATACTCCCTTAATAGTAAAACCCATTCACATAACTAGTTCTTGAAATACTGTCTCAACAGCAGTAGAGGAAATTTGTGTGAACCAGAATGCAAAAATTGCACTGTGGTTTCGATGAATAGCACTCAAATACTGCCAAGATGTCCCATTTCTTTCAATCATTGGTTGAATGCTATCTTAATATGCTGGAAAGTTACAAGTTTGTGTTCATATGTGACCTTGGGAATTCTTGGGAAATTTTGCTTTTTGGCCACTGGTGATTCAGCTGACCTCTGACATTCAAAAACACTCACAGGGGTTTTCTGATGGATTAAATGCAACACCATGTGAAGTATCCAAGCTTCCTAACATGAGATATCCCGTTAACAAGGTACTACACATTTGACCCCAGTGACCCCAGGTGACCTTTGACCTCCACCACAAACAATAAGGTACTCCTCACTATGAGGCATCCACATACTATGTATGAAATCCAAGCTTCCTACCTTAAGATATCGTGTTAACAAGATTTTCAGTTTAACCCCAGTGACCCCAGATGACCTTTGACCTCCACCAAACACAAGAGGGTTCTTCTTCTTACTATAATGCATCCACATACCAAGTATGAAATCTATCCAAGCTTCCTAATTTGAGATATCGTGTAAAGAAGATTTTCAGAGTTTGACCCCAAGTGACCCAGATAACCTTTGACCTCATCCAAACACAAAAGGGTTCTTCTTCTTACTATAATGCATCCACATACCAAGTATGAAATCTATCCAAGCTTCCTAACT
>WURT03612435.1:0-20374 GCA_009936505.3 Holothuria glaberrima
AGCAATCAAACCAACTACATTGACTTAAGCAAAATATGCTTCGTCACATAATCGTCAGGTTGCTGACAAGGGGAACAAGGGGAAATCACCTCTCGTTAGCAGGAATCTTTGTATACCCCCTACAAAATTAGAACACAAAGTCAGGCACTCCGCCCAACTGTTTTACAAAGCCAAATGACGATGCCATAGTGTTCTACAGTCCACATCTCGAAATTTGTAGATTCCACACTCAGCCCATTGGTTGTTTCCTTTTTCTTTCTATCCTATTGTACAAAATTCAGCCCCCTTCTTACGCCAGATTTTTATATTTTAGAGTCCTCTACAATGGTGGCCATCGGGAGGGGGACGTGGTCCCGCAATAATTTAGTGGGGGAGGACCACCTTTCTATCACCAATATTTATTTAACGGCAATAGTATTTGCTGACAATTTGAATTTGAGGCACAATTACTCCAATAATTTGGCTGGTTGATGATATATCATTGATATTTTGTCTGTTTGAATATTAGACTTTTCAAGGACTCAAAGGTAATGAAAAACTATATTTTCCTGGGGGCTTTGTATTCATACCTATCAGAGTACATGTTCGGGGATTGACAAGATATTCGTAAACATCCACGTAGGTCACCTCTATAATTTGGTTGGGAACGAAATACCTCTGATCATCCATCTCGTTAATTTTGTCAACGGCCGTGCTATTTCCTAAAATTGGAGTATGTGAGACATAGTTCCCTCCCTTAAGTAAGTTAGGGACGGTAGGGTACCTTTAGTGTCTTGACAAGACCTGCGATATTTGGTAGGCCTAATACTCGCCTTCATATCTACGAGGCATGATCCCTTCTATTTTGGTTGAGGGGAAAAGAATCTTTCATCCCTGTCAACTTTTTGTTAAGACCGTCATTTTAAGCTCTATTGACCACGGAAGGTCAATTTTTACGACTTTGCTCATCTATTGCCTCATGCGTGCCTGCACTGTAAAAACAGTTGGGTACACTTTCACCCAAATTGGGCACGTATACCGCCTCCTGCTCTAAAACAATCTAATTCATAGGGACATGAACAAATCTGAACTGGCAAATTATTTGACTAAATTTGATTTAAAATTTACTACATTGGTAAAACGTAAAACAAATTTGTCCATTTTTAGGGGGTTAATCTAGTAAAAAGATGTCTCTTTGGTGCCCTAATTGACAGGATTGTTTTCAACTTCTGATGTCACTTTTTTCAGATAAATGTTTCTCCAGGTAAATATCTTCCACTTATTTATACTAATGCGTTGATTGTTATGAATTTAAAACAGTTCTTTTCATGTCTCCTTATTTACAATTTATTAATAGAACTGTACTTTATCATACATTTATCTTGACTTTTTGCAAGTATCTATCGTCGGCGGATGTCTTATTGGGGATGAGGATTAGGTGACCATAACGATCTGAAAAATGGAAAAGTTCTCTTGAAATTCTTTGCATGGTCCCCTCTGGTTGTCCGTTCATATCTTCTTTCCACCATTAGATAAAACTAAAAATATTTTGCTTGCCAAAACAGTTGTAAAATTGCAACTCTTGTAACTGGATAACAACGTATCTACAGTAAACTTCCGCACACTTCGCCAGTTGCCTATGCCTGAAAATATTATTGGAACACGTAAGGAATTAATGTTTCAAAGTTTAGTTAAAGGTTCATAGGCCCCAATTCATCAGTTTTCTCTATTCAACACATTTTACTCCCACAGATGTAATCATCTTCACTACTCTTTACATGTATGTTTCCCACCCACGTCCCCTCCCCCTACCCTCTCAATTATCGGCATAAATCGCAGTCCTTCGTCCTTAATTGTGACTCATTCACTATGGATATGTCGAGTCTGTATTCTTCATTTGAACATGATGTCGTACTCCCGGACTTAAATTCTTTCTTGACCAGAAGAAATACAACTCAGATATTTCGACCACCAACCTACTCCGCCTCCCTTGTCTCAGTCTCACTTAGAATTTTCTTTCTTCTTCAAGCAACTCTTTAGTTTAACCTCCTTTCGATTGTGCTTCTCCAGTCTGGTCTTAAACACCAAAGGCGGAATATGATTCGAGAAAGTTCAGTGTGTTTCCTGCGGGTCATTTCTGGTCTCTATAGTAGGCATACGAGGAACGGTTTGTTTAACAACGGTTGTCTACTCTTGAGGCACGCAGGATTAGGGTTGATCTTTTCAAGGTCTTCGATGAGTTTCCTGGATAAACCAGAGTAAACATACAGCCTTTTTCATGTTGGATGTCTATGATAGACGTGGTTATAGGTCCATAATATACAAACCTCGGTTCACATTGAATATCCTTAACAACTTTTTCAGTCAGGGGGTTTTGAATATCTGAAAAACTCCATAACAGAGTGTTGTGTGTTCAATACATTAATATTTTATTCGTAAATTGTAATCTACCTGGCCGAGAATATCACTGGCGTAGGAAGCGGGGGAGGGGGGCTGGGGCGCCAGTCCCCCAGCGAAATTTGTACGGGCGGAAGTATGCTTTACCCCCCCCCCACTTTCCAAACACGAAAACCCGTTATTTGTCTCTTCTGTAAGAAATGTCAAAAATTTGCAGTAATTTACCTTAGAATTTGACCAAAATGATGCACCAGATTAAATCTAAGGACCCTGAAAAATTCAAAACATTTTCCAAAGGGCTAAGTAATGTCAAAAATGTGCAGTAGTTAACCTTAAAATTTGTCCAAGATAGTGCACCAAATTGCATCGTAGGACCCACATATGTCAAAAATATTTCCAAAGGGCTAAGATAAATCGAAATCTTGCAGTAATTTACCTTAAATTTTGTCCGAAATGATGCACCAGATTGCATCTATAGACCGTCAAACATCCAAAAAAATTTCCAAAGGACTATAAAGAAATATAAAAAATTTGCAGTAATTCACCTTAACATTTGTCCAAAATAATGCACCAAATTGCATCCAAGGTCCCGCAAATATCAAAAAAATTTTCTAAAGGACTAAGAAATGTTGAAAATTTGTAGTAATTTACCTTCAATTTTTTCCCAAAATGATGCACCAAATTGCATCTAAGGACCCTCAAATACCAAAAAGTTTTCCGAAGGGGAGGGGACACCCCTCCCTCAAGACGGCGATCAGAAACAAGGCTAAGCCCCCCCCCCCCCAGTCATGGACAGTTTCCTATGGAGAATATAGCAATCTTTTAAACCCTTGTTACGTCCTACACCTGGTTCAGTAAGTAAGTTCAAATCAAGGAGTACACATGAGCACTAAAATGAGCGTCTCACTGTTGGTATTTTAACATAACTTATTTAAGCATTTAAAAGGGACACCCCATCTTGTTTCTGTGCTACGTTGACGACATTTTGGTGCTTTTGCCGCACGCATGGAGAAGTAAAAGATTTTGCATCTACCTTCGGACAAAATACTAAATTTCTTAACACTATTTCAACCAGAAGTGTCATTTTTATAGATGTAATACCCATCATCGTTGATCGTTCAATCAAATCCAATATTCATTTTGAGGACACTGATTGCTATAATTACTAGGTGTATTCTTCCAGTCACTCTCCCTCCCGTGAAAAAACGCCATTTTCTTGTCTCAGTTACCATGTACGAGCTAAGAAAAGTTGCTTAACTTTCGGACTACACAGCCTTCAACAAGGTAACAAAATTCAAGGGTAATTGTCTAGTCTACAAAAGACTGGATTAAAATCATTCGTGCGACACATCCTTGTAAATATTGAGGTCATGTGGGTAAAGAATAACTTGTTTGTATATAAGAAGGTTTTCAGTTTAATACGAAGAGATTGTTTTAAGTTTGACCCTTCACCAGTTTACAGGCTAAAGAAACTGTGACCAAAAAACTCCTTACTAGGCTTCCCTGCTACTACACCACATACAAAAAAGGCTGACTGAAACAGTGGCTACTGAAAACGCTTTCACAGATAAAGTTTAATTGGACTAAGCTGAATTCACCAACTTACAGAATATAGCAACTCTTACAGTATGTAATATGAACAACACTGGAATGAATGCATGACAATTGTTAGGTGAGTTTGAAAGAGTTGGAAGGTCCCTGGATTAATAAAGGTAGATTGGACGTAGGCAAGCTAGTATACAACTTTGCTCAATGTAATAGCTTATTTTGCAAAATATTAAAATTAATGTATCAATTTTAGTTCTAATTAGTTTTTGCCGTAACAGCTGACATGCAGGTTTGCACTGCGCCCAAACTGGTCTAACACATTAAGGAAACATTGAAAAACATGTTCTCATTGAGAGGCAGTGTTCGATTTCCTCCAAACAGATTGAATAGCAACAACTGATATGCAATAATTTTTTGCATAGCAGTCTCCAATATTGAGTAGCAGTTTTGTAACTACTATAAAAAATGGGTCAAGTAATGATGTGACAATTAAAGTGAAATAACTAATGTTTATATATCGATTCGAGCTTTGGGTTATTCATCTCATTAGGTTTGCAGAATTGAATTCTCGTTTTTCAGTATTTTTTTTATTATCCCTCATAATCCTCATTGCAGATTGCCATCTAATAATCATTACTGAGTGCTGTGTTAGCCACTCGGCCAAGGCATAGCCTAATGTCAGTCTGCCATACAGTGCTCCAACTCTCGTCGTGCTTCGAAAATTAAACCAGAGGATGATTCTAGGATAAAGACAAAGATGAATTATCAAATCGATGTGGTTAATAAACTAGGATCTTTTAGAAATGAAAAATACAGCCATAATCATGCCACATCCGCATCCTATACAACGGTAACGGCTCCAAATTTGCCTATACTAGAGTGTGTTAGGCTGTACATTTCACTAAACATTGTCTACAGATATGTTATGAAAAGCATTTCGAATCAAAATAGGACAAATGAAGTTATGTACTCTACATTGACATTCTGAATTGGCATAGTCAACATTTAGGTCTTTATACTGACCCCATTAAAGTGATGTGATTCACAGAATTTACATATCAACCAAACAAGAATTCTTCGCCTAAACATTTAAGGGGTCGTTTGCTCTTCTCGGGGATTGTTTTTGGTCGTAATATAATAGCCAGTTTACTTTTATTATACCTGAATTTTTCAGCTTATGAACATGTTATGGAATCGAAAAAGCATGTAAGCACTAATGACCATTCTAAATGGCACTACCTCAATCTAAAGCCGAACTTATTGCTTCATCTTGACCCCGGTGGATACCGGAAGGAATGAAAAAAAGTTGCAAAAATAACGACTACATGGGTTTAACATTCATGTTTATGATAATAACTATTAATGATAAAAAGTATGGTATCTTAGCTTCTAAAAAATTCTGCTCTTCCCGAGAAGAGGGGGGGGGGGGGTTGAAAACTCAATAAATGTTTTGCAGTAGGGTTATATCCAATTTCATCTCTTTTGTGGGTTATTTGTAGTATGCATATACTTAAGATTCATTTAAAAGAGAACACAAATTGATTTGAAGAGCTTTTGGACATATTAATATCTTACAACTGAGATTGTATCACGATCATGTCTGTAAGATAGCCTGTCTATTGGCCTTTAATGCTGTACAAAATAGGTGGGACATTTTCTTACTGGTAGGGTATTTTAGGGATGTCTTTTCCCTCCACCCTTCCTGAAAGTGGAGAAACCGAGGGTCGATTTAGTTTCTTAAATATTGGACGTTGCATTTGCCGTCAAAGCATCATTGACTTAGGTTGAGGGGACTCGGTGTTTCGGAAATTTTCTCCAGGATTGTCTGAGTCTCTAAGTCTAAGTCTTGTGAAATTGACATTCCATACTTGTGGATCAGAGTAGAAAAGTTTTCTAACTTCTTTCTGGTGCCTCCCTCTTCTCACCCCTACAGTAATGTTGTTATTTACATTGTTATTCTATCCATATCGATTTGCTCAATTGACTACTGCTATATTACATTGTTAATAGGTATCTTGTTAAGTATATTAAAAATACTTTACTGATCATATATTGATCAAGCTGTATTTATTTCTGTAAGGAAAAGGAAGAAAATAAATTGAAACTAAACAGAGGTATAAGAGATATTATTATTAATAATTAAGAAAGCAATTAGTTCGGATAAGGGACTACTTTACGTCTTAAAAAGTGAAAGAAGGATGTTTGAGTGTTTCAGGAACAAATGCTATAGTTCTACACGCAGAAAAATTGGAATTCAAATACTGCAGTGTGTGATGAGTTGATATACTAACTAGAAAGACAAAGTGATGGGGTGTCAAAGTATTAACAGTGTGGAAACTCCTTCGGAATGATGGCGGAAATGTGAAAAGCTTCTGTATAGTTGGGTTCACTCTTGTATATAGTTGTTCTTTCAAATAACTGCATGGACAAGATTGTAGTCTAGCCTATATGTTTATTAATATATCATTTTATAATTTTGAAAATTTAAAAATAGTATTTGTTTAATACATCTACCTCTTCCCTCTAAAAATCTTCGAAAAGTTTGTTGCATCTTGCTGAACGCTTGGCTTTTCGTCGTGTGAACTAACAGATTACGCAATATAACACCATGTGTGGTGTCGATAAAAGAGGTTTACTTTTTTTGCTATAACTTGATTTCATGGCATGTCTCCTTGTCAAATAAAATATTTTTATTCGAGAAATCATATTGCTCTTTCATCTTCAAAAAGCTCTTTTCATTCCTTAGTATGATTTTCTCCCAATCTGTACTAAAATGTCACAGTAAGGCATGACTCTCAGATCATTCAGTTACTTTCTGCGTAAACTTCATTGTAAGCGAATGTAGTTCTGACACAGTCTACAGTTTTCATGCTTATCAAGTTGTGCAGCTCCTTATAAGTATTTGACCAATAAAAAGAGGAAACCGTAATGCAATGTGTCACCAACCATACCTACAATAATTAAGTTTGATTGACTGGATAGATTTTAGACCAAATTGGCTGACGTATGGGATGTTTCAGCCATGGGCGTAGCAAGCGGGTAGACTGGGAGGACAATGTCCAGGGGCCACCAACCAACATAAAAAAAGCTATGTGGTTTTGGGCCCAGCTATGGTGCTCGGCCAGGCTAAAATGCATTATCATATTTTGCCGGATTCACATTGAAGTTTTAAGATAACTAAGATAAGATAACGGACAACTTGGCCCCTGGGACAACTCGGCCCGGACATCTCGGCCACGAGACAAGTCGGCCCCAGACATCTCGGCCCCTGGAAAAGTCGGCCCCGAGACAAGTCGGCCCCGAGACATCTAGGCCTCAATTGAAATGGTTGAAATAGTCGCTACCAGGCAAAGAAGGCCATGCATGCATGCAGCCAAGGGTCAGGTACAGGTTTTGATGGTGAATTTTTGTCTCTTTGTACTTACGTAACATGGCCTAAGGATGGGAACTTAAGCTCTTGAGCCGTAGATTAGGGTGAAAATTAGAACGGCGTGGTGTAAGCTCGATAATTTTGAGATAAAAGAGTAGGGTAATGGCATATATAAGTATATATATATATATATACATACATACAAGAATTAAGGAAAAAACCAAGGAGGACTTATTAAAGGGTTTAACATAAAATTTGTAACTTTTCATCTCGGCAAGTTATAGAATGAAGTGCTATTGCTAAACGTGTTTCGACCACAAAGATAATTTCGGGTTCTCATCAGTATCAATAAATTGAAAATAAAGTTTTTTCCAAAATGTCACAAGAATGCCAGGCTATTCGGATAATAAATCACTCATAATTTCAACCAAGGACTCAGGAGAACCAGAGGTTATCAAGATATTTGTTTGATAATTGTTTCTGAAACAAATTAGTTTGCATGATAATTAAGTGGGTCGCTTAGAATGGTTGCCCAGGCCGTTTGCAGACGATAACGGCGGTGGTTTCGGGAAACAGAGTTAATTTGAGAGTCGGGTGTTCGGTACCTAAGAGAGTGCCAATGACGTAAGGCAATTTTGTTTAGATGTGGAGTGAGTAAAGAAACCTGAGAACTAAGGCTTTAAGGGTGGTGTCCGACAGTGGCGATGCTAGGAAATTTGGCCACACTCTTACAAATGTCTCAAATGCATTTACAGAAGAAAAAAAGAAAAGCAAAAGGAGAACGGAAAAAAATGCTGTCAATTTTTTGACACTAATTGACAACACTTTTTTCCGTTTTCTTTTGTTGTTCTTTATTTTTCTTCTCTGCAGGTACGCACAATTTTTACAGTGGAGAGAATGCGAGAATGGCCTGTATGTGCTTGGAAGTATCATAGGTAGACATCATATGCCTCAACACGATCTAAATTTATTAGGCGACCATTCTAATACACTTACTGGTTATGATATTGTCAGGTCCAGATTCAAGATTTTACGTTAAAAGGATAAAGATTAAATCTGATAGAGCCAAAGACAAGCAACCTAAAGCGGTGGGCAAAATTGGGGAAATTAATACCTGTTAGATGTACATTTTTGGCATCTGGGAATCAAGATAAAAACAAAGAACCGTAGACGTACGGTTTCATGAAATCGTGTATCATTATGTATATCATTTTGTGGTTGCTTTGCAATAGCTAGTAATTAAGCGCATTGTGGGAAATGGCCACTCAAGACGGAAGGTCTGCCTGCCCTCTAGAACAATTTTTTTTTCATGGAAAACGAAAGTAGATGTAATTTCTTGGCATTTAAGAATCAAAAAGGTATCATGCAGTGCTAGATGACCGCCACTCTGCATTTACGGAGTAAGCGAGCCGATTGCCAATTGCGCCGAATAAGATACCCCTTCAGCTGTCAAAAAACTTCACTTTATCGTCATGGTGATTATTAGCCGGACGTAAGTGACAGGGGCGCAAATCCGGGGGGCAAGGGGGCAGTGGTCCCCCAGTGAAAAAGTGAGGGGGAAACCGTCATTTGGCCCCCAAAATTTTAGTTTCGTCTGAGAGTCTTCGTCGATACGATAAAGCATTCGAACACGACTAGTTTCCCCGACGGTTTACCTGTGTTTTCTCCCAAGAGGACAATTTCTCTATGATAAGGACTTAAAATTTTCTGCGCGCTACGCGCGCTGTAGAGTCGCTCTAGTTTCTTCAATAGTTCCATTCCACAAAGCTAGACAGCATTAAATCCTGTCAACCTTACGAAGTAACATGTAGACAGAGTACACAGTTATGTAAAGGTCTTAGATTTTATCCCATATAGCAAAACCTTGCTGTTCTCCAGTGTGTGTCATGCACCAGGGTCAGTTGGTGAGCGACTCACGGATGAAAGTGTGGCTATTTCATCGGGTAGTCCAGGTGGTTTCGACACAATGTGTGTTATCCCCGATAGGTTACAACCCCCTAAAGTTTTTAATGTTTTCTTATTGTTCTTATTTTTTACTTATGTTTTTGTGTAAGCTTACCAAAAATTTTCTCGCGCTTTGCAGATGCACGATTCAAACTCTAAAGAACACTATCAGTCCCGTTACCCCTGCATTTCCCTGGAAAACTTCCGTTCAAAAAATTTTCCTGAGGATTCTGAAATGCTAAAGCCCAGGAGCTTTCGGGAGTTTCCCCCTGGATCTCCAAAAGGGCTTTGCCCCTGGACCCCACCAGGGGCCCTAAGGAGGGCCCCCGGACCCCACCCATTTTGGGCTTCGTACTTCGCGCTCGCAGTTCACTATACAAGTGAACAGTTTTATGTTTACGCGTACATAATATGCATTTTGCCCCCCCCCCCCCACTTCAAACAGGGATTTGCGCCGTTGTTGGAGGGTTTTACCTTTTATTAATCCAGTGGTAGCTTTCTGGCGGCTTGAGTTTCGTGATAAATATTGAAATATTTGGTCCTGGGTTTCGAATAGGTTCGGGTGTCAAGATCGAGAAAATTGTTTGTCCGAAACGATTTCTTTTAAAAATATTGATATCCAGATAGTTAACGTCCAGCCTCTGAACATGATGATGCGCATGTGAATTTCAAGATGGGGTCCAGGGTATTGATATAATCCACGAAAATTTTTAGCTCAATTTCAGATTAGTCAAAAAACAGAAGGATATTATCTTTATATCTTAACCAGCGAATAATATGTTTGGATAGAAGTAGAATCTAAGTTCTCAAAATGGTGAAATATGATATCGGCTATTTCCGGTGAAGATTTTGAGCCCGATTCCAAGTCCCTACATGCAGGGACCGCGAAGATGGGGCGGTGGGGGTCATTAGCGCGGCACTTTTCTGCAGTGGGCATTTTGGCCGCCTTAAACTGGGATGATAGGCTTTTATTTTTTCAATACATTGGGCCCCTCTTCGATGATTTGCCCCCGCTTCAAAATGCTCCTCTGCCCCCTCTGCCCCGGGAACACTTGTACGGTACACTGTTAAATTTCATGACTTTTTGTGCAGTAAAATGTAAACGTTTCTTATGTTAAAATTAACAGAGATTACATGTAAATCTAGAACAATTGGGCAGACTTCATGTTAAAACTTACATTCTATGGGAGAAGGCCGTTCATAGCGTATAACAGACTCATACCCTATTCAGTGTTTAACTTGGAAAGAATGTTTAGGGGCGAGGAAAGGGGACTTACTTGTGAAACTTTCTGGCCGAAGCGTCACTAGGAGACAACGCTTGAATCATGTACTTTTTTTCTAGTAATGATTTCGGTGGTCGGGATATTCATTTCATTGACCAGAAAATCTGACTTTTCTGTTAGGCCTACAGAAATTAATGAATAGGTCTAATACGCAATTAGAGTTCCTACTTTCAAACGGAAACTTTTCAATCATTATCAATTTTACCAAAGTGGGTGGGGTGTTTCCTGCTAGCGACGTGCCTTGTGGAATTTTGGGAACATGATATTTGGGGCAGCTGTCCTTTATGAAGTAATAGTGAGATGAGAAAGTAACTAACATGACTCTTCTTCCCAAACAGAAATATGTTTCGAAAAACTTTTGACTACTAATTGTAGCCAGTCTCGCCTGTCTCGCCGGTACTTCTGAAAGCTATAGCCCGGCCGTATACATGTACGTACAAATCAACTGAATATCATAAATTGTTTAGCAAATTACGTAGTTATACAGCGAGTGGGAATAAATCAATCTCGCACGTAACAATATGAAGGGAAATTACTGTATTTGTTAAGTTTTCAGAACTAATTAGACATAAATTACGCTTACGCAAAAGGAATTATTTACGATAGAGGGCGTACTAACAATTGCAGTGTATATTACAGGACTATGTGTTGAGTCGGAGCAATGAATGATCAAGGATTTGTCAAAATAAGAGTAGTAGACTAACATTAGCCTATGGATTACAGGTTCTAGATGCTTTGACAGTCTTTATTTTTTGTCCATTTGTCCATTTTTAGCAAGAAAAAAGAGTTAATTTTTTTTCATTTTTAGCAAGTAAGAAATGTATGTACAGATGCTGGCTATTGTAGTGTAAGCAGGATTACCAAAATATGTTAAAAAATGTCGGACATTTTACTGAAGTGCTGATCCCCAGACGGCCCGTCTCACAAGGGCGGCAAGGTCAATTCCATGAGATTGGGGAGTCGATTAGGCAGGGAAATGAATTGTCGACAAGAGGATCATTTAAAATCCCAAAACTCAGTTTACACGGATAGATGTAAAACTTTATTATGAACAGGACATTATACCCATCCATATGTGGGTTCTTCCCGCATCATGGCTTCACAGCCATCCCTGTATACCGGTACTCTTGTACGATACCTACCGGTACTCTATGCCGAACTTCGATTTATTGCACATGTGATACAAACGAATACACTCAGTTCAGTTCCGTTTATTTCGTTTACAAATACATTTACATACATATACGCACATATACCGATGAAAGAGTACAGCTATTTCAATTAGGGTCGAGATGTATCGGGGCCGAGATGTCTATACCAGTGTATAGAGTAGTCATTAGAGTACTAGAAAGCATTGGAATAACATGGCTTCTGGTAGCAATTAACTCTGTTCTGAGGAAGGGAAAATTTTTGAAGAACAATTTCTTTAGTGGGAGAATTTAAACTTGTAGTATATTTGACAGGATCACAAACCAGCCTAACTTGAGAACATATATTCAGCAAGAATCTGGAGCTGAAATGTTGTCATTCTTCATGCACATGGACTTTTGATGTTTTAGTAAAAGAAGCTACAAATATGGACACTTTGGAACTGCAGAGTTCTTTTTTGGGAGTCGGAGGACAGTGAAGCAGTCTAATTAACTATGCAACAATCAGGGCTCGATTTTAACAGTCGCCTGGTCGCCCAAGACGATCAAAATTTGTGACCGACAACCAAAACTGGTAGGTTGGTTGTCCATTGGACATTGCAACCAAAGTTTGGGCAAAAAGTTAACAAACTGCTGTTTTAAAAGGTTACTGCAAATTTCTTTGCGGACTGCTATATTTTCTTTTGGACAACTAAAAAAGCCTGGCAGGCAGGTTGTGTAATGGACTGACGACCATAGAATTTTCTTAAAATCAAGGCTTGGGCAAACCTACAGGAATAAAGCTATTCATATACAGATCAAATGAATCACACCTGGTAATCATAGGACTGGAGAAATGAATACAGGCATTTGAAAAAAATCATAGGTGGAACTCATTTCACAGGTGGAATGAATCCTACATGTGAAAAGTATTTCACAGGTGGAATAAATCACATGTGAATGCCTTTTCATAGGTTGTAAAATTCACACCTGGGAACTTTCATATGTGAAAATAATCCCATGTGTGAAGTGATTCATATGTATAAATAACCTCACTTGTGAAGTGTTTCATATGTGAAAATTCCCCCCCCCCCTTGCCGTGATATTTTCATATATGAACCGCCCAAAATCACACGTACGAGAAATTCACATGCGAGATTGACGTGTGAAATTTTTGTAAGGGTTACTTCATATTAAATAGTTATTATTATTTTTAGCACTATTCCAAAGTCTATCAATAAACTTCCTGTACAATAAAGTTGTAGGGGTTTGCTGTTATATTGCAATGAGACACAGATGTTAGTGATAACGTCCTTCTCTCAATCAAAGCTCCTGACAAAGGCAAGGAAAATCTTATAGGAGTCTGTGGTCAACAGAGCTAGCTTGTTTACAAAAGGGATAACTGTTGCAAGTAGAGATGGTCCATTGTATTCGTTGTTAGGGGAATAACTAGTAGCATACATAAAGCGAAAAAAATAAAACCGAAAAAAAATAGAATTGCTTCGTTATTTCCACACATGGCACAAAAAAATTAAAACAATGTAGACGTGACATTTCAATCTTTTGTGAATCTTTCCGAGAGATGAATTTTCTATTTGGGCTTTCCCAAATTGACAATATTAATTGTACCTACTCAATAATGTTACGACCTACGACTAAATCGTAAACTATACCACAGACAAATTATGAGTAGACTAATAGAGCAGAAATCTGGACTGCCTGCAACAATGGAACCACAAACTCCATTGCCTTACGAACACGGAAACAAAACGAATGCAAATATGCCGACTCGGAAAAGGCTACCAGTAAAGCTAATCACAAACAAGGTTTGCAAAACATTCCTGGTCTGTTCAAAATTTCAGCTGACTACCAATTATCCCCCTAATATGATGGGAAATTAAAATTGAACAAAATTTTCAATTTAAGCCAAACCGCATGTTAGTTCAAGATACCAACAAACCGGAAAACAAACTCCGTATGTACTGGATACGATCCGTGGCCTACATTTTATCAGAAAATAGGCTCTTTAAAGAGGTGCCTTTTTAACCACTCAAATAATGAAAAACATTGCCAGCAATAACTTCTGTTCACCACCTTTAAAACAGAAGACTTTTTTACGTTTTCAAAAAATTATTTCTCGTAACCTCAAATAACCTTAAAATTTGTAACTAATCATTGAATATATACAGACTTAGCTTTCCCAACCCACTGACAAAGTTTGAGCCAAATCGAATGAAAAACGACGAAATGACAACAATGTAAACACTCTCAAAAAGTGACAGAATCCTGGCTGCCCCGCGCGATGGCAATAGCTCATCTGAAAACTTCAGCTGAGCTGACTAGAGTGATTTACAACTATTCTCTAAAATACATAGAGTGGATTTCGTCGTCTTGTTTTTACTGAGATAAAAAGTAGAGAAAACTATGATACTATGCCTTTTTACAGAACTTCATTGAAAATTTTGGGGACTTAGCACCCCAGGTGGGTTTGTCCAGAATTGTAGAATGTAATGTGTTTTGAGGCAGGAGAGTCTTACCAGCCAGGAAAGGGTGTGAAAGGATGTCCCCTTCTTCTTTAATAAAATTGGATATTTAGGCGTCTCTACATGCAATATGATATGCCTTTGATATGACAAATTTCAAATTATGGCTGGAGGACATTTGACAAAGATTCGGGTCGGAAGGTTTGGTCCTAAATTTTTCGGCATAATTTTCAATTTAGCAATTAAACAATTATAACATCGATTTGTCCTAAAACGAGATCTTTTTGCCTTCAGTCCACAGGTAAAGTGGTTTGCTGGCCTCGGCCTCCGCCTTGCACGTATGTGTTGAAACTTATGTTATCTACCGTACTCACTATGAGAAGGCTTTTGGCTGTTGCATTATGATGCTTTATATGTACTACAGAGGTTTATAAACGTACAGCAAAATCATCTATTATTTTGCAACCATAACCGAAAATAATCTGAGCTGAGCATTCGTTTGAAAACTTCACAAATCTCTTCACACACCGGAATTCACACACACAATCTTTAGGAAAATTCTAAAAACTAAGATCTTAAAGGGAAAGTGCAGTCTCTCCAATTTGAATTAGTGCACCACGTCATCCTAATTCATGACTTTCTCCCATCAATCATGTGACAATACGTTTGTTACATATTTGTTAAATTCGGGCAGAATAACTAATTGCTTTACTTTCAATTTTAAATGTTTTTATACAGGAACATAATGATATAAAAAAGAAAAATGGCTTTGGGATATAGCGCGTTACATTACTTCCCATTAGTCTCCCACTCCCACGTTTGTACTAACAGTTATGGGCGGAAATATAAGTTCCATTTAAGTTCAAGTCTTGACGGTTTAGGTCAGGGGTGCGGAATTCTTTTCTTATAATGGGCCATTTAGATAGCCATTATTACTCACTGGCCAACGGCTTCGCCGAAGGAGGAACGCACAAAGCTTCCTCCATCGACCGAGGGCCCAAAGGCCTCAAGAGGGCACTGGTGGAGTACAGGGGAACAACCCAGTGGGAAAATGGTGTGAAGCCCCGGTTTAAACACAATTTTGTACGCATTAGAAAGAAGAATTCACTCACTGCCTTCAAAAAGTATTCATCTACTATTTTGAATTTAATTGGATTTGCAAGATAACACAGACAAGAAGTATCAACACTTGACAAATTGTCCTCTTACTTAAAAAGCATAATTTAACAATAAATGAGCACCTACAAAAATTGTGCCAGAAGTATTCCGACAAGAGCACCCTTAGTGAAGGAATTTTAAGTTTTCGTCGTTCATTGCATTACTTTGCAAAGAGGAAGAGAGAGAGATTGAAGGGAAAGAGGGGTGGAGAGACAAAAGAAGCACCCAAAATTAGAGTTATTATCAACCCTAGTCATATTTTTAGCTCTATCCTTACTCTTAAATTTTCCATTTAGCACTTAGCATGTCAAGTTCCTCGTCACTACTCATAAATCATCATTCCGTATTGATATATACCGCCTGCTACTCAAGTAATATGGATAAATTTAATTATCCCAAAACTTCCAGGAGTCCTTAATGGAGCCAGTCTCATGGTACCAGCATTAAGGGGTGCCATGTGAAAACCAAAATATCCAGTAAATAATGGTAATTCCTTAACATGTAATCAGTTCAAAGCGTTACCAAAGATAGCACCGTTTAGCGTCTACGTCACCTTACATCAACAAACATTTGTCAAGGGGAGGAGTTCACCATCTCTGCAAAGACCATCTCTTTACACAAAGTAAAAAAGAACGATTCCGTAAAGTATATAAGTTTTTTAACTTATGATCAGTTTGAAACTTCGCCAAAAATAGCATCATTTGGCAACTCAGCTACATTTGACTAGCAAAATTTCTCAAAAGGATCCCCTTTCGTTAGACCGCTCCCCAGAAGGCTCTTCCCTACAAGGCGACAAAGGAAGTGTGCATCCCGGTGGCAAACTGTCGTAGATAGGAATACGTACACCGACTTACTGGCTTATGTGAGTTGGATTATGACATGTTCTGTGGTTCCCACAATCATTACATTTTGGTTGCACTATCGTAGTGCTATGACTGAAAAGTTGCAGATTCTGATTCTGACTGCAGTGACCGGGGCATAATTACAGTTCTTTAACGTTTGTGATTTTCGTTGTTTAGTCACCAATTCGCAAAACTTCATGAAAAAATTTTTCAAAAATTCCCCACGTCGGGAGGGAGCAATAACACTTTCCTTTTTTAGGTCGCATGTAGCACTGGGTTTGTTTGAAGAAGTAAAAAAAACCGCAAACATTTACCACAAGGTTTTAAATCCAACAGCCGGTTGATTTGAGTGGTTGATAGGGAGGATAAAAGACCGGGAATAGCCAAGAAGATTGTTAACAATGACGACAGAAAGTTTCAACTCCGCACGAAGCGCGCAGATAAATTGTCTGCTGAAAAAAAAATTATGCAGAAGTTATACAAGATTCTGCGAGAGTACGGAATTAGATATTAGTATACACTGATAATGTGATCCACTAGGCAGGTCCGGTTAGGGTAAATACCTCAAAGGCCCGTATAAAAAAAATCGTGGACATTCGAATAAATTTCTCTAGAGTTATTTTTATTGAAAGAGTAACTTAACCTGTTTAGGAAAAATCAGATAAAAAGCTGATCACTACTGTAGAGTATAAAGTGTTTTGGATGGACAGAATTGATGAAAAGATGGGCCATGAACCTTAAACTTAACTCTCTTTGCGTGTTCCCAATAATATTGTCAGGCACTGGCGATTAACGAGTGAATTGAGCTGAAAAAATACGCTTTCAATGCATCTCAGAATCCAGTTGGATTAATACGGAAATGGACTACAAACGTTTGGCCTACCCTAGCAACATACGCTCTTAATCAAGATACAAGAGTGGCTGTTTTACAACTGTTTTGGCAATAAATAATTTTTTAAGTTTTATGGTACGTTGGAAAGAAGATATGAAAGGGACAATCAGAGGGCCCCATGGAAGCAGTTCTAATATCATAACGTTTTCATTTTGCACAGCGTTATGGTCATTTAATCCCCCATTCCCTCATCAGACACCTTCTGATGATAGATGCTTGCAAGAAACGCTAAGAAAAATGCATGATAACTTGCAGTTGTATCATAAAACGGGATTGTAAACAAGGAGATACGAAAAAGTGTTTTAAATTCACAAGATCAACGCATTAGTCTAAATAAATGAGGGGATTTTTTCCTGGAGAAACGTTCATCTGAAAAAGTCCCATAGGAAGTTGAAAACAATCCTATCAATTTGGGTACCAACGGAACATCTTTTCACTGGATTCAGCTAAAAAAATGAACAAATTAGTTTCATGTAACCACGTAAAATATAAATCAAATTGAGTCAAGTATTTGGACAGTTCCGGTTTGTTTGTGCCCCTCTGGATTAGATTGTTTAAGAACAGGGTTTCATTGGAATATCCCATTTATGAGCGTTAATTTAAAGGACCTGAATATGCAGTCTCATATAATATTTATTTGTGTGCGTCTAAGAAGTGTCGCAGTAATCGTCACAATCTACAACAGGTAAAGTTAACATTTCCCCAAGTTGAGTCGGATGACTACCTCCTTATATGGTTGGATAAGAGCAGGCGCTGTTTTCCGGGGGGTTGGGGGCTCAAGTGCCCCCAAAAGTTAATTCGCTCAAATTTTCGGAGGTTGTGTATTATTATCATGCTATATTTGGGTGTATTGAGGAAAAAAATTGCACAATACATTTGTGCATATCTTGGTCAAGGGGATTTAGTTTCCCAACTGTGTCATGCAAGGTAGACATATGATCACGTTTCAATTTTTTCCACGTACGTACACCGTTGTTTTGACTGCATGTAGTACGACAGCCACGCTTCGCCTTAGTGGTGTATTACGGTACGGAAGGCAAACAAGGTATGGATTCAAAGCAGGCCCCTTGACCCCCTGCGTATAGTGCAAAGCGCTCCCTTACGCAACACATTTCTGATTCACATATAAATTTAAGCCCTTTTGACAAATTAAAGACACTGCGAGCATTAGGGGCGTAGGCTGGGAGGATAGAAAAAATTTCTCAGATGAAAAATAAAAATCATTTCTTAAAAAAATAGGGATTTCTGGAGATATATATTCAATTCAAATCTAGCATCAAATGCAGCACCATTATGTATCTAGCTCACTCTCCGCAAGCCAAAGTTTTCAAAAGGGGAGGGGGCAGCCCCTCCCCTAAGACCCTTAGACCCTTCATTCAGGACGGCGATCAGCCATCATTTCATCCGCCCCCACCCCCCATGAAATCCTGGCTACTCCCTTGGCCTGCAAATACGTTACATGTATGTTATGGTACCGTTTTTATTGTCATTGTTTTCAGCGTGGCGTTGCCGACTTATATATTTGAAAGAAAATTTTATTCTTCCGTTTGAAGCCCCCCTAAGCCCCCAAATGTAGTTCTAAAACCGCGCCTGGATAACAGACTGCCCAAGTTGATTACAAAGTTACCCTTTACTTGGTGAAATGTACCTTCATGGGTACTTTTGTAGCAACTGTGGATAGTTCTTTATCCAACTTGGGTTAAAGTTTACTCAACTGTTTTACAGTGTAGGAACGCATATTGCAATAGATACAGGCGAAGCCGAAAAATTGACCTTCCGTGGTCAATAAGGCTTTACTATTACGGTCAGTAACAGAAAGTTAAGAGAGGTGAAAAGGTTTCTTTCCCCTCTATCAAAATACCAGGAATCATGTCTTGTAGACCAAACTAAAACATTAATTAATATTACTGTCCTTGCCAAAATACTAAAGGTACCCCATCCTTCCCAACTAAGTTAAGGGAGGGGACTACGTCACACATAATCCAATTTTAGCAAATAGCACGGCAGTTGACCAAATCTACGGGAGGGGATAAACAAAGGTGTTTCGTTCCCACCCAAATTATTGAGGTAATTTCCATGTGTGTCTACGGATGTCATGTTAATCCCCAAACATGCACTCTGATAGGTGTAAGGACGAAGCCCCCTAGAAAATCATTTTTCATGACCTTTGAGTCCTTGGAAAGTCTAATATTCAAACACTGGTTTGCAAATATTACAGTTTGTGCCAAAAGTTCAAAGATATTCCGTTCCCCAATCAAATTATTGAACGTGTCTATCTGTCTGTGTTACTCCAGACAGGAGCTACTACGGCCCAGGCCTAATACTATTCAAAGGAACCCTAAAGAGGTGAACTGGACTCCAAAGGGCCTAAACATTTGAAGGATCAAACCCACTAAGCGAGGTCAACGAGCTTTTCCAAAACAACAACATGAAGCATCTGCTACTATGACTTCTGGAAATGACATTGGTAATTGTCTCAATTTTTGCTTGTGGAATGCACACTCAATCAGGATTAAAATCACTGTTCTCTCTGATTATGTTCTGCAAATTGACATTGACTGTTGTTTTGTTGTGGAAACCTGGCTTGGATTGTGACTACGTTGTCATCGTTGAATATTCCACGGTGAGTGAAAACATGGGGGTAGTATCGGGATAAGTAGAATGGCCTTAATTACCAAATTTTTGTCACCTATTTGAGTTTTCGAACATTTGAGCATGCATGTGTCACAAACATATCCAAGGACATATTTTTCTTTGTGATATATAGACCACCTTCATCATCTCATAATGGGCTAAACGCTGCTGATTTTCTTGAGGAGTTTGACAATTTTATCGACTATGTCAACACGTCTGGTAGCAAATCGATTATAGTGGGTGCAACTTTAATATGCACGTAGACCGTCCATCGGCGTTTGATGTATCCCATTTCCTATCAACAGTAGAGAATGCTGGCTTCTGCCAACATGTGTCAGCTGCCACCTACATACACGGTCATACTCTAGACCTGGTCTTATCCTGCCAGGAAGATAATTTTATTGTAGAGTGCAGTGTGGATAATAATAACATGAAAAATTAAAGACCGGTTTCGAATAACCTTTTTCTTTCCAAGCTTATTGAGAAGAAGGCTCTGAAAACGATAAATGATCACATGGTGAGAAATAATTTGGGAGGGAATTTGCAGTCTGCGTACAAGCCTGCCCATATTACGGAAGCGGCCATACTGAAAGTCAAAAATGATATTATGTCGTCAATTGCCCAGCACAAAGGCGTTTTCCTCGTACTTCTTGACCTAAGCAGCGCGTTCGACACTGTAAATCACAGCTTGCTTGTCAGTAGGATGGAATCTGAGTT